>PVIC010003986.1:0-17588 GCA_004025085.1 Thryonomys swinderianus | reverse complement strand
ACCAGCGCAGGGGCTCCTAGGAAAGGTGGCTGCAGCGGCTCCCAAGAACAGAGAAATGCAAAGGCTACCGAAAGTATGCTAATGCTCATTCGAGATGGAAACTCTGGCTTCAACATCGAGTCTCTGGTGAACACTGCCTGTTATGAAAGTAGATTCATACTCTCTACTTTTATCATGAGCCAGCAGTGACCCTCTGAACCCAACTTTTCTCTTTCCAAAGCACCCTTTTGCATTTATTCATAATTTTGAGTACATTATACCCAGAGAAAGGACAGGTATACTGGGAGTCAGAAAGGGGGCTAAGCACATGTCATCAGAGATCTTTTCTCTTCTTTCCTGTGACTTGTCCTGATCCTGCCACCTCCTCGGTTGTGACAAGCTAAACCAGGAACTGAACTCAGGGCTTGGAAGAGCTGAAGAATTGTGATTTTTTTTTTTAACCAGGAATTTAATTCAGGTAGGTATGATTCCCCTGAGCTACATCCCCAGCCCTAGAGGGAATGTCTTGCTGAATATTGACTCTGGCAGCAGTGATAAGGTTCACTTCCTGAGCCCCAGGTCAAGCCATTTCACCAGGCTGGTGCAACCCCACAGCGCCAATAACTCACTAATCGGTCAGTCTTTCCTTACCAACTTTTCTCACAACTGACTGAGTACTGCCCAATTCTCTTTTTTAAAACATTTCTCCATCATGATATGATATGAATATACGATGTACTAATAAAGAGAAAATTGTTTTTGAAAAAACATTTCCCAGATTGTTAAAGAAAGGAGAATAGGGTGGGATCAGGGCGGCGTAAGGATCCTGAACATCCCGTGAGAACAAGACCGTAAGAGAGAGATAGATGCTTCTCTTGGCTATAAGATTCTTTCTGTTATCACAGCTGTTCATTAAGACTCGTCATCCAACTTGCTCACTCAGTCCCCTGAATACTGAGCAGGGTGTGAGATGATCAATTAATCACCCAAACAAGGACACTTTGGAAAAGAAGAGAAGGTATTTTTAACATAGACGAAAGGCACACGTTTGAATTTCCTAAGTAAACAAGATGAATTCTTACTTCAAGCCCTTACCCATGGTCACTGAATAGACAGCACCTATTTACCCAGAGAGAAGATTAATATTGTTTCTTTCTTTTTTTTTTTCACTAAGAATCAAACTCAGAACCTTGTGCTTGCCAGGCAGGGATGGCACCACTGAGCTACATACTGAGCCCGGAATTAATATCCTTTACAAACAAAAATATAATAATAATCTAGAAACTTTTGAAAAAACTATCTCGTCCATTATTCAGTAAACAAAATAGTCTTCCAAAGATAGAAAAACTCGGACTGACATTGCTCTGCTCATATTTCCAAAATAATTTGTTCAGTTCAAGGTTAGTAAGAGAAAGAAACTTCTACTGCTACTGATAGAGCCATCTGTGCTTTGGAAGCGGCTGACAGGTGTCTCCAGAAGAGGCAATCAGAAGTCATTAAGGATCAAAATCATGACAATTAAATACAGGATCTATCAGGGTCTTACTATCCAAATTGCAGTGAAAAGAATTCAAACACCCTCTCTCTCTCTCTCTCTCAAAGAAAGGAATGATCCCTTTACTTTCTACGTCTACGAGCTGCACGCTGCTATTAAAATTCCCAAACCCTGACTCCTGGATAATCTTCAAGAAGCAAGAAGCAAAGGCAATACATGTTAATTGGAAGAAGTGAGAGTCCTGAAAACCTTCCGCAAGAATCTTCTTCTCGCATCACAGATTTTCATCCAGACCACTTTAATATCCAAAGAAATGAATTCCGGGAAGACTTGGCATTTTTAAAAGTTCAGAGTTGAAAGCACACATTCTATAAATAAGTCTACAATGTAGTGCTAAATGGTTTATTTCTGATTTCTTATTTCACCAACTCGGAACTAGGCATAAAAATATAGGGTCATAAAATGCTTAAAAAGTAGATTACTAGAAAATAATAGAAGACATTATTATCTATTGAGCCAATGATGGGTCAAATGGCATTTTGAATTCTTGCGGAGGATATGAATATGACCTTCCTGTATACCATTTACGGAAAGCAATTTTATTTACATTTTTAAATCCACATAAAGGTGAAAGATGATACTGCTGCAAAATGGAACATTTAATTTTTTGCCCCAAGGAACAACTAAGCACTGCCAAGGTCAAATGCAGTACAAGACTGAAATGAAGCCAGACTGGCCCTCATCTCCGGCCAGAGGACTTGCACTTCGGACAGGACTATCTCGGACTTAATTTTATTCTTTATAAATGGAAAGTTTTCTAGATTCCACACCGCCTGAGAAATTTTATAAAATATTGTGTGAGCACTTTGCACCTTTATTTTGAAACCGCACGTCCAGATACTATTTTGACTGTCAGACACGAAGTTAAGCGGACTGTTCAAAGCAGTTTAGTCTGCACTGCTGTGCAGAGATTTCACTCTTAAAGGAATGTGCGTTTGCATCTCCCTTTGTCTATTCTGTGAGCTCTCAGTAAGCCAAATTCCTGAGAATAAACGCCCCAGGAAAACCATAGTTTCTGTGCCCCATGTCTAAGCATTCCTCACAAGCAAGTGTTCCTTTTCTCCCCCGTCTCTGCCTGCCCAGGCCTGGCAAACACTTCCTAAAGCCACATGTGTGCTACGGGTGTTACAGATCATTTGGACTCAACCAGCAAGGCGGAGAGCCGAGCCGGCCCCGCCCCCGCCCCCGCCCCCACCCGCGCATGCTCACTACCTGACCTAGAGGTCCAGAGGTCAGTTTTCCGATGGGTCACTCAAGGGCTGTAGGATTCCCAAAATGCTGATGTCCTGCACACCATCAGCCAACCCTAGAGCCCGTCACTAGGATCAAACCTCCGCTTGTTGATCTTATGTCTCCTTTGAAAAGAAGCTCCTGAAAGTAAAACCTGTGCCTACTAAAACTGCTAAACCACAGCAGTATCAACAGCCCTGTAATACCCACCCCAGCCATCCAGCAAGGCCTACTAGAAGATGAAAGACCCCTTCATGGAAATGGAGGGCCAGGGTCACTTTTTTACAAATTTCTAAATGGAGCTCATTTCCCTACCTCACCGTTGTACCTGCTTGTGTGCACACTAACAAATACACCACCAAACACACATCACGTGGCTCGCGAAAAAAGACTTCCAGAAACAGCACCCAGTCCCTTTTCACCAGTCACGCCCTCGGCACCTCATCCAGAAAATGGGATGCTGCTAATATTACTTGGAGGGGCATATTCATATATTAATGTTAGTATTTTAATAGAAGTTGACTAGTATTAACAGTACTTATCTCATAGGGCTCTTAAAAGGACTAAATGAGCTAAATGATAGGTGAGGAGTGGCTTGAGTGAGTAGATAAGTGAGCACTTGCCCAGTGTGCTTGAGGTCTGAGTTCAGACCATAGTATTGGGCAGAGAGACAGGGACAGACAGAGACAGAGACTATAAGGGAGAAAGAGACACAGACAGAGACAGAGGCAGATAGAGAGTTACAGCCAGAGACACAGGCAGAGAGACAGAGAAGAAGGCAGGGAGGGGAGAAGGAGGCTCATACTGACATTCAGGCTCAGTGCTTAGCTCAAGATGTGAAAAGAGGCTGGAACATTTTATAGTCATCCCTACACCTTTTTCACTTGCATCTTGAATCCAAGTCACGTTAAGAGAGTTTCTGGGAAGGAGTTCTTGAGAACCTAGTGCAGTGCCGCGAAGGACGCATGTAATGGCTGACAGAATGGACTAGATCGGCACATGACGTGACAGAGACGCTCTGTCTTTCATTCTACCAAACTAATCTCATGCTTCCCAGAAGTTCGTGAGCACATCCAGGTTTTCTGCTAGAATAAATTGCAACAGAAAAAAAGTCACCTGCATTCCATGGCTACATGTCCCTAGATTTTAAAGCTCAGTAGGATTTCTAAGTTTTTAGTACACTGTGCTCTAATTTAACGAGTTAAAAGTAATTAAAAGCAAATACTGCTCAGAAATTAATTGAAATTAAAATGAGATCTTAATACATGTCCTTAGTATTTGCCACACAATATTAAAATGTCACAAGGATTCTCACTTCCTTTAAGCAATTTATTCATCGAAACTGTTGCTGTATCTCATTTCCATGAGCTATAGTGGCTATAGACTCGGTTATTTTCTTCTGGCTTTAATCGCAGTGGTTCCTGTCTGCCGTGGCCCCTGGGCCCCACTTGGTGACTGCTCAGCAATTCAGCAGCCGACCTAAGTAAGAACTTCTTGAAACTGGATGGTCCTCGGGTACAGTGAGTCCTATGGTTACCTCTGCGAGGACTTGCCCAGAACCTCTCCTTTCCAAAGAGCAGCAGCTCTTTGCTTTCTTTCTTTCTTCCTTCCTTCCTTCCTTCCTTCCTTGCTTGCTTCCTTCCTTCCTTCCTTCCTTCCTTCCTTCCTTCCTTCCTTTCTTGCTTTCTTTCTTTTTTTTCAATTTAGCTCACCATCTCCGTGTCCAAGTCACCTTCCTAAGTTCCTTGTAAAGCATTAACCTGGTGAAGCTTCTATAACAACTATGCAAGTTAGAGAGAAGTTAGCCCCGCTTTGCAAATAAGCAAATTAAGTATCTGAGAAGTGACATTTGCCCAAGATGACAGAATGAAGGGCTGGCTTTGCTGTTCTCTTCCTGTCTCCCGCTAAGGTTTCTTTCCCGGGCTGCTTCCCATCGACATTTACAGCGATGGATCTGAGGACATCAGCAAGCCTGGGACGGCGGAAGAAGAGCCCTGCTGTCGCTCTAGTCTTCACCGGAACTTCGCCCTCACCGTCTCCTCATCCCCCGTCTCAGTAACGGGTCAGGAGCTGCCTTACACAGCTGAGTGGAAGCCGAATGATGCTGTTCAGAAAGATATCGGCCACCTTAGAGATGTGGGTTCGCCTTTAAAGATCCCACCACTTTCAGCATTACTCAAGAAATGAAGGAAGGGCTCTCTCGGGCTATGCGGGTCCATCGGCCACACGTCGACTAGATCCCTTCTGCTGCTGAGGGGCTTCCATGGGGAATGCAAGGCAGGGCCGAGCATCCCAGGCCTCAGCGTGCCTGCGCCACGCTTCCACACGCCAGTGCCTACTGCGGAGGCGCCGGGGCAGAAGTGATAGGTCAGCTCACGGGCGGTGATGTGCAGCCCTGCATCCACTTCGACACACCTGGAAACTGAGACCGTCTCTTTGATGTGGTTCAGCATCATTTTGCCTCGTTAAAAACCAAAGAAGTAACCTTGACAACCTCACGGGGGGGACTCGCCATTCGGTTGCATATTTCTTGGGAAAGAGGGGGAAACTCTGCCATGTTCTGCAAAACCCGCACATCGATAGCCATCGAGATTTACATCGGCACCAGAGAAATAATACG
Organism: Thryonomys swinderianus; assembly: GCA_004025085.1. Classification (NCBI taxonomy): domain Eukaryota; kingdom Metazoa; phylum Chordata; class Mammalia; order Rodentia; family Thryonomyidae; genus Thryonomys; species Thryonomys swinderianus. Next base: position 12,204 of record PVIC010003986.1, on the reverse strand, counting down.
CTGGCCACGAGTAACTTCCCTTCATATGCCATCGCTGGGATCTTTCTCGGCACTGAATTCTGCAACACCATGAGCAACGGTGCCCTGCGGAAGGAAGGTACCCACAACTTGCCGGAAAAAATATTGGAGTAAAGGTATTCTATGTTTTTAATGGCAGAGTTTATGTAGCCAGCCCTTTCACCAATCCTGCAGCTGCTCCACAATCAAATCACAGTGCATTATCCTGCAGAGGGGCTTTGGAGTTAAACTTGAGATTAATTCTGGCATCTTCACTGAAAATTTCTCTGAGAAAGTAAGGTCCTTCAGGCAACCCCACCCACAATTTTAAGAGCTTCCCACTAAGAATTGGGCAGTGTCTCAAGGAAGGTGGCAAGTTGCTTGAACAGCGTTTCTAATGCAGGTTAGAAGTATTCTTTCTAATTTAGAGACATGGCCGTGAATATCTATACAGGGAATAAATATTGAGAGTGTACCTGTTGTAGTTACGATTGGACTGAGCAGGTATTGAAAATGTTACCTGGGAATTTTGCCATGTATACTTCTCAGTTCTATAAAGCAAAAGAAAAAGTCTTTCTTTCCACAAAAAGAATATACAGTAAGGAGAAAGGATACTCATGATGGGAATTGTACCCTTTCTTAGCACTATACAAAGCAGGAAATAGAATAAGTGAGAAAAATGAACCTTTTGATTTATATTTAGAAGAAAAGAATGAGGACCTCAAATTTTTCCATATTTTGCCTGTGGAAAACAAGAAGTTATTTGCTTTTAAAAGTTTGACCGCATTCAGAAAGTCCTTTTATGAAGCTTCATACTGAAATGTAAACCTCTATCCATTTACTTATTCAAAAATGCACATGAAAATCAACACTATACAACTCTTGTCAGTACAGTGCTTTCTATTTTAAGCGAAATAATTAAACAAAGCTGGAAGAATTTTCCCTCCTCATTTACAACCTCTTGGTGACCGACGGATCTCTTTAATAGTCTGACAAGACAATAAGTTTGTCTTTCTTGAAGTTTTGATTATGTACTTGAATGTTACCTTGGAATCTTAAAAATTATCCTCACTATGCTTCAAGTACATAAAGGAAGGGGCATCCTCACTCTGAGAGCAACAGCCCACAGAAACAGACAATAAATTTCCACTGCATTGTCAAACTCACTCAAAACAATCAAATATTTCACCGAACCATTTACAACTATTGATTGCACATGAAACTTGACTTTATATTCTTCCTATTTTGAATAGATGCAATATTTTATAAAGGTTTCACAAGTAGAAGATTGGGGATGTAAAGCAGTCCATTAATTTTATATAAGCTGTTTTATATACCTGTGAGCCTCTAATAACAGCCAGCTACAAGGTTACAAGGAAAGGATTCATTTTCTAAAGTTCAGCCAGAGTATTCATACATAATGAAAAGTCCAGATATCATGCCAGTAATTTCTCTTTACCAAAATTGCTTCCTTACTGTAGCTGAAAATACTGACAGAAATAGGCTAACTGTGTTCACATTTATTAAGGAAATAATACTGCTAAATCCAAACTGGAGTTTCAAAGCCAATAACTTAGGAAAACAAAAGAATTTGCCATAGTGATTTCTTGTGAATTCCTTCAAATCTTCCCAGGGCTCTATCTGGATGCTAAATGTGACCATGTGCTTAATCAGACAGGGAAAACGACTTGTCCACACCAACGAAATCTTTCCAAGCCCTTCTGTCAGTTTTCCTGGCAATAACTTCTAAGAGAAGGAAACAGTGTCTCCCTTTCCTTCAGTTTGTGATTCTGAACTTTATTAAAATTTCTGCCGTTTTGCATCATGGTATCTTGGTGTCTGCTCTGTGACGCCATGTGTGAATTTCTGCACTGTAGTAGGTTAGAGACATAAAATCTTAGAAAACTGTAGGCTCTCCAACCTGTTTCCAGGCAGCCCTTTCTGCTCAGCTTCCTGCATTCAACTGCACACTTCACCACTGTGCACCTTTCTGCTAAGTGGTTAGTCTGGCCTTTTGTTCATCGAACTTAATAGATGCTAGTAAATGTCTTTTTCACTTTATTGAGGTTTCTCTTTAAAAAGTCATGACTATGGGATCTGACCTCGAAGTATGGTCCTTTAGACTGGAGAAAAGTAAACCAATGGAACATTTCTCTTAACACCAAAGCGAGCTTTTCACTTCAGTGTAAGCACTTCCTTAATTTTCCTTTCTCGGCATGCTACATAAATGCAGGTATAAAGCTCTCCTCTGGATGCATGTTACGTATTTCTCACTGAGCTTGATTACAAAGCCTGTAAGAATGAAGGTGGTGGGAAGGAATGATGCCAAGGGGCCACACAATGCCGGCGCTTGCCCCCGGCGCCTGTGACAGGAAGGCAACGAAGACACTCAGGTAATCCCTGGGCCCCAGGAAAGGCTGGCTCTGAAGAAGAGGAATGCACTGAGGTGGGCAGATAGTATCGGTGTTTTAATGCCTGGAAGTCCACGGTTTTTAATTTTGTTCTCATTCATGTTAATATAATTGTGATCCTTTTCCTGCAGTGCAAGAATTAGCCTTTTATTTAAAGTTCCACATCCAGTTTCTCTGCAGCAGTTAATCAGCTGCCAGATGTAGTGTGAAGACACACGCACACGCACGCGCACACACGCCCCTCAGGTGACCACAAGAGCCAAGGCCTTGCAGGAACAATGACGGCGGCCCCCAGGAGCACAGCTGTCTCAGAGCAGCCGGCCCGGGGCGCCAGCCACCCCTAAGAGCGGGCGGTGCCCCGTGCAGAAGGCAGGCTCAGGGAGGGGAGCCCAGCAGCGGGCAGCACCTCAGTGGGTGGAGAGGAGCCGCTCGGGTCCTGGAGGCCGCCGAGGGCTGGGCCCGCCGAAGAGCGGAGCCGCCTTCCCTTCGCTTTGAATCCCACGCCGGACGCCTCTGCGCCCCCAGATTCGCCCTCTGCTCGGTCAGCCCGGAGCCGACCTCTAGTGGGCGGGGCCCTGCCCTACGCGGTCTCTGCTCCTGTGACCCCGCGGGACCCGCAGGCCCTGCGTCCCCGAAGCCCTGAACCGGGCGAGAGCGGACCCGACTTCCCGGCAACCTTCGCCCTTGACACAGACAACCCCTAGCGCCTGCCCTGGGAACTACCCGGCTTACTTCACGGAGCGACTGCGCACACGTGAAGGGACCTCAGTGTCGGCCCTGCGGCGCTCGGAGGCCGCAGGGATCAGGGCAGTGACCGGGCCGGGGCGGGAGGGAAGAGGGTGCCTCCCGGTTGGTCGGGTCGGCGCTGTTGTTTGGTGAGTAAATACGCGGGGCTCCCCGCCCCGTCCCGACTCTAATGAGGACAGATTCCGCCCTGCACCGGCCCCTGCGCGCTGGCCAGCCGCGCCGCGGAAATAATGAGGCTGCGTCCCCATTCGTCTGCATTAAAAGCGAGCGAGGCACTTTCGATAGCAAATATATCGATTCTTTCGCCGAGGCCGTGGTTTGTCCTGCTCTCCGTGAATAATTACTGCTCCTTGAGCAATTCATAATAATTAGGACTTTCCCACCCGGCCTCGCCTACCCTCCTGCCGCGCGCCCGCGAGTGGGCGAGGGCGCCCGCCCGGCTTCAGGCCTGCCCCGAACGGGGAGCAGGAGTACTGCACCCCACGCGGTGCTGCTCTTGAGGGGAAGCTGTTTTCCCTCTCCGTGCCTCAGTTTCCTCGTCTGTCAAAAGAGGCTTTCACGTTGCCAAACAGAGTTCTTAGCCCTACGTTACACGACGATGCAGGTCTGTGTTTGGAAGAGACGTAGTTTTAATGAACTGTGAGAAGGGGTGGGGCGCAGGGCAGAGATCAGGCCGGGGGGGGGGGGGCTCCGCTCGGCCTAAACCGGATGGTGGTCACGGGGCTGCACAGCCTCGGGGCGGGGTCCAGAGGGGCTCAGACCTAGCGGCCTAGCGCCCGGAGCTGGGTGTTCAGGAACGCCCGGAGGCCGGCGGGTCAGCCGAGCCCGACGGCGGGACGGGGCGCTGGCCGCGGTGCTGAACGGTCGCCCTGCGGCCCCGAGCGCGGACCCGCCCTCCGCGCCCTCCGACCCGGGCGGCCGGCTGCCCACAGCGGCCGGCCCCGGAGCAGCGCTCTGGCGCGGGGCCCGGGCCTGGACGTCGGAGGGCTGGGCGTGAACGTCTCGGGGTCTCGAGCTCACCTGGCGCTCGCGGGAGACCACGAAATGCGTTTGGTGCGGCTGCAGCGACCCCGGCTGGAACGTCGCCCTTCCGCCCGCCTCCGCGGCCCCGGGAGCAGGAGCGCCTCGGTCTCCCAGCTGCGGGTACACAGCCCGCGTCGGGGAACCTGCAGCTTCGCTCGCGCAGACGGCTCGCTGCGGCCTTTGCAGCCGGCGGGGGGGGCGGCTCGACGCGCAGCTCGGGCTCCCCCGCCCTTGGCGCCCCGGGCCGGCAGCTCGGATCCCTGGGCTGCGGGCCCAGCTCGGGGCGCAGGAGAGACGAGGCCCGCGGGGCTGGGTCGGCGGGGCCGCAAGGCCCGGAGCCAGTCTCCGAGGGAACGTCCGGCTGTCCTCGGCGACAGCTGGCGTCGCTGAGGAGAAGGAAAGTGGGAGCCGAGCCTCGCGGGTCCCACTCTCCGGCGGACGCGGCGCCCGGCCCGGCCTCCCCTGCCGGCGCCTTTCCGGCTCGCGAGGGCCCGAAGCCCCCGAAGCCCCCGAAGCCCCGAAGCCCCCGCAGCCCCCGCTCATCGGCGCAGCGAGGACCCGGCGCCGCTCGTCTCCCGCCCGACCCGAGGGCACCTGCTCCCTCTCGGGGTCCCGCGGGCCCCCCGCGCCTCCGCCCCCGCCCCGCGCGCAGCCCCCTCCGCCGGAGCAAACAAAATACTGGAGGAAACGCTGTTCGCAGAGTCGGTAATTAAGTTCTCAGCGCGCAGCGGAGACGCGGCGCTCGTCAGAAGTTTAAACAACAGCCAGGGAGCCGCGAGGGCGCGCGGCGAACTTGCAGAACAGAGAAGCGCTCTCGGGCGCGCGCGGGGGCGCAAGGAGCCGCCGGTATATATCATCTCAATAAAAAGCTGCTCTCGGAGAGCGTGCGCGGTAATTGAGGCGGGCGCGCTTTTCTGATCTGAGTTGGCATTTCCTCATCTCGAGCTGACAGAGCCAGCTCAGGAAATTGCTGGTAATATTCATCGGGGGAGCACTTTCATTAAACGTAATTCATTCGACTTTCACAATAAATTGAGTGACATCCTTACAGCGGAACCTTTTTATCCTTGATTAAGTGCTTGCCAAGCTTTGGTTTCCCACTTTATTGTCACATTCCTTCAAGCACAGTCGTCAACATGCCAATCGGCTGCAGAAATATGCGCGCCCTGTGTTTACCGCGCTCCGGGAGGGGCTGGTTCTGACTCGGAGCGAAGGAGCCGCGCGCGGCTGGACTAGCGGGCAGATCCCGAGCGCGACTTGCAGCGAACCCGCCGCGAGCTCAGACAACCGTGGCGAGGACAGAGCCGGAGGCCAGGCGGACGGACGGACGGACGGACGGCCACCCCGCTGGCGGCGAAACCGCGGCCCGGGGCGCCGGCGGACCGACTGCCCAGACTACCTCGAAGAGGCGCCTCGCCGCGGTCCGAAGGGAAGTCTGAGACTCCTGAAAGTCATGGCCACCCAGAGGGAACCTAGTCGAAGGCCGCTACCTCCATTACAAGAAAGAAATGCACACTTCCTAAGTCGACGCGGGAGAGCAGGCCGACTCGGAGCCCCCGGCTTCGCCTCGGCCTCTGGTTCCCCCCGGGGTTCCAGGCTGACAAGCACCTCGGTATTTCCAGACTGGGCGAATGGGGGAGGAACCCCCTTGCCGGTGGGTCGCCCCTTCCCTACTCCATTCCCCACCCCCTACAAAATCAAAGAAGCCCAGGAGAGAAAATTGCTTATTTGAAAAAGCAATATCCAAATGCTTTCATCACTCAAATGCCCTCTTGAAAATATTGTTGACGGTGGTTATTACCCGGACAATGCTGTCAATTTCTGTAGTCTGCAGAAAATCTTCCCTCGGATGAAAAGTAGGACATCATGCACCTACCTCAAAAAACCAACCAATTTCCCGGCCCCCGGATATATTTTTCACACAGACAACACTTTCATTAAGGGAGATAGCCGTCAACAATTCAAAGCCAAATAGAAATCAACTTTGCACAAAGAGGAGCCACGAATTTAATGGCTTTCCAGGAAAATACCGCTAACACGGTTGGAGCAATCAGGGTCCTCTCCCTCCCGGAAGGCGGCCTGCCCAGAAACTCTCACTACTAGGCCCCAGGCCTCTCGACACTGTGGGTGTGGCACAGACGGACAGGCCGCCCAGGGAGCCCCTCGCTCCTCAGAGAGCTGCTCCCCCGGCCAGTGGGGGGGGGGGTTGAAGACTTGAAGAAAATGCAGAAACAGTGGCCATTTCCCCTGCTCCCTCCCCCCAAGATCTGCACTGGAACGGAGGCTTCACCTTGTTGTGCATAGGCCCCTACAAAACTCGAGGCTTAACGTTGTATCTGGAAGGCTGCTTAGGGGTGAGGAGTAGGATAGGGACAGTTTAGTATCCCTCCAAGAACCAGCCTCAGTAGAAAGTACCTAGTAGACACTGTTAAGTGGCCCATTCATTTAACCTATTTATTTTGGGGAACAAGCTCAAGTTGATTAAAACTTCCAGTGACCAGCTGGCTTAATTTTCAAGAGAAAGGAAATACACGTGCCCAGTCCAAAGCACAGACTATAGTGATCTCTCCCCTCTGCCTTGCCCTAACCTCCATATTCCTTCACAGCCATCTTTTTAATGAGTGGAGTGCTTTGCCAAACGCTTTGCCTTCTACCGCGCAGAAGAAGTAGTCCTGTGGACACAGTGGGCATCCTGAACTCAGCCGAGCCACTGGTACACAATTCACTTCGTAAGGACAACACGTGGGTGAGGGAATAGGTGGCCTAAAATATCAGGCATGAGGTTCAGAAAGAATTTACTTACAAAAGCAACTCAATTATTAGCTATTTTAACTCCCAGCAGAAACAGGAAGGCTTCTTCTTTCTACAGCAGTGCTGAGGGATCGCAGTTACGTCAGTCAGTCAGGCAAGGCCCCGTCAGAGTCTCCTTGTCCAGGCTCCACTTTGAGTAAGTTTTGAAGGCTCAGGGCCCAGGAGCACGCCCTGGACTCCATCCCCATATGAGGTAGGGCCCCAAATCCCCCACCCAGAACACCCCTTGCTATTTCCTTTTCTGCTGGGGGTGCTTTCCTTGTTCTCTGTCTCACCCTTTATCTTGATCCCCTGAGAATAACTCGATGCAGGTCACCCCCCCCCCATTCTTCAGAGGAAGGAGAAACCATGTTTTCCTATTTTATCCAGTATATGCATCACTTCAGCTCAGATGCTTCAGCCCTGCTACCCCACTAGATCACACTGAAGATTTCCTGGAGCCAGTTCAGAACTGACAGAAAAATAAAGACTCCCAAGAGGTTTAATAATATGAGAAAGTCAAACCACAAGTTCCTCTCCTGCGGAATTCAGAACTTTAAATCTGCAATACAGAACACCAAGTAAACTGAAATTCCCTTTACCTTTATTTTAAAAAGATGCACTCTTATGCCCAGGCATTTCTGACTAGAGCATGCCCTGTGGTGATATTTGAGTATTCTAGATACCAAGCTTCAGAAAGCACCTTTGCAAAAGCATTTCTAATTAGTTTCCCATTGCAATATTGAAATAAGCTTCCAGTATGTGCCAGGACAGACATTTCTTTCAATAAACACAAAAAGACCTAAAGTCCTCAACCTAGAATAAGTGTTCAAAGAGCCCGGGCCCAGAAACATTCTCACAGCATTTAGCCAAATACAGGTATGAATCTATCCCTTAAGTATACAGCACTGATCTGCTGGATATAGAGTTATTTTTCATAAAAAGCTCTTTCCAGATAGGGGGGTGTTTCTTTCTATTAGCAAAATTAAATATTTCTGATAGGAGACCCATAGCCGAGCTGGACATAGAGGGTTACGACTCCGTGGAAACAGAAGCGGGACTCCTCGGGCATAAAGGCCAGCATACCGTAGGCACCTCCTGGGAAGCCAGACTCGAAGACAGAGCTCCTGCCTTCTCACCAAGGATGGGAGCCAGAAAGACCAAAAAAATCACTCACTAAATTCCCCCTAGCTCCTGCAAGTTCAAGGAGAAAATAAAGGTTTCGCCACCATTATCTTCATGGAATATAACGTGAATTGGCTCTTGGCAACCTGTACACATCTTTCACAGGTTCTGACAAAGGTTGGGATGTTCTGAGGTGCGGCTAACAGTAAAATGACGGTCCAGTTACTGCATCTGGTGTTTCATGAAATAGAGAAAGAAACCTTGAACAGCTCTTGATCTCTCTTCATTGCCCTAGCTATTAACCCAAGCTCCTTAGTCCTCTCTCTGCCTAAAACCATCCTCATGTGACTGATGTGTGACTGACTCTCTAAAATCCGCTTCCATGGGCAAAGGCAGCCCCCGTCTCCAGGAAATCAGCCTGGAGTTTTGCTGGCAAATAACCCAGGGATAGCAGCCCCCGGAAGCACTGGCCGGGTCACCACCACCGTGCTTTTGTTTCCGCAGTGAGTGTGGTTTCGAATCCCGACCCACGAAACAACTTCAGATCGGAGGGGGAAGAATGGACTTCTAAATCGCCCTCTCTCTTTTATTGTCCACATCCCGTGTTGTTTTGAGTGAAATTGGAAAAATTGTCTCCTTTCTCTGTGTCGCCAAAAGGCATTCAGGTAATGAAGTCTGTAACTAAACGGTAATTGAATCAGCATAATTTGCACACTGAATGGTTTTCAAATGCTCCCAGTTTACAATTAAAGGAGAATTAATGCGCTTGTTGTTGGGAACGCAGCGCATTAGAATAAATCCAGCACTGTTGTTGTAATGAGTGGAAAACGGTTTAACTGCCAACAAACACATTTAAAATTTAACACAACGTATTGATTTCACTTCTGCTTTTGATAGATTATTTTCCAGACTATCGAAATACTTGCTTCAAGCAATAAACTGCACCGTGACCGCGGGCCCTCGCCCCGCGCGACAGCGCAGCCGGAGGACACAGAACAGCTCTGAGGTCAGGTCACGGGAGCCGCGCGGAAAACAGGCGCGGCCGGCCGCGGGGTCACGGAACCGTCCCGGCTCCCCCGTCGCCTCCACGCTGCACCCCTCGCTCCCACCGCCCAGGAAACATTTCCTGTGCTTCCTCTGGCAAACATTACCCTCCAACCCTGGGCTCTCAGGGTCAGTGGCTTCCCGGACACAGGAGGGGCAAGAGAGACCAGAGACGGGAAATGGGCAGCGCAGGGCATGTGCTCCTGCGTTTAGAGAGGGAAGGCAGACACTTCCCAATAATCAGAAGACTGTTCTTCGGGATTGGCTGCCCCGGCTTTCACCTGTTTACCCCAAGGTGATCTGCGAGCGCGGACGCTGATGCGCAGCGCCCTCTGGCGTCTGCGGCTGTTATGGACGGACGACAAAGGCGCAAAGACAGCTAACCTTGAGGGTTCTTGGACTGATGCTGAAACCAGTTAAATACACACACACACACGCACGCACGCACATACACACGTGTGCACACAACTCGCAGCCTAGGGTCACACGCGCCACAGCAAAGAAGACAAGGAAATGTTATCCACTGTCAAGAAGGCGATCATATCGCTGGGCAGCATCACTACCAAGCCTGTCCACCAAGCCCTCTAGAGACCTCGCGGTGCCAGAGACTGCTCGGCCCTGGAGAGAAGAGCAGCCACTCGGGGAGCTCCTGAGGCCCAGGGTGAACTGCGGGGCTCAGTACACTGAGCACAACTTCACCGCACGAAGCCAGTGAGCTGGGCCCCCTGAGAGCCCAGCCCGGAGAATGCCCCCATGTGTGGCTCAGCTTGGCGTCACGGCCCCCATCACCAGGGCAAATGCTTCGCCGTGGAGCAGCCCCGGCGCTCTGCAAAGTCCAACGCGCCCCGCAAGTCACACAGCTCTGGGCCAGGAGAGCCGGGGCTGTGTTTGGGGCTCTCCCCGTCCCCAGGCCTGCGTCCCCTGCGGGGCTCTGGCTCCGGGGCGAGGGTTCCGTTATTTGTGGAAACAAGGTTGCGAGGAGAGAGCGAAGGGCAGCTGTGCAGAGCGTCTCCGAACCAACTCTGTCCGCCCGCGCGCCCCTGCTCGGCTCGCCCTGAACCCCTGCAAGTCAAAGAAAGTTCCCCGCGCTTCTTCAAGCGCCACGTTTCCCAGCCGGAGGGGTGCGAGGAGTCGCTCTCAGAATCACAGCAGACCCAGGCAGAATTCCCGCTCCGGCCCCACACTCCCGTTCCTTCCCTCCAAACTCTGAGGAGGAGCTCGTGAGTGTCCCGTCAGCCGCAGCTCAGAGAGGGGTGACGGGGCAGGATGGAGGGGCGAGCCCTGGAAAAAGCCCAGGAATCCAGAGACCAGCTTCCCAAAGTTGCCCCGCGGTCACCGGGAGCCTCCTGGGCCGCGCTGCCCTCTCCCGGGGCCTCCGGCCTGGAGAGGCGGCAGAGGCGCCCGGCCGCGCGACTTACCAAGCAGACGGTGGGCTGCAGGAGGAGAAGCAGGTACCAGCCCGCAGCCTGCATCCTCCCGCGTCTCAAACTTCCTCGGCGGCGCCTTCGCTGAGTCTTTGTTCCTTCAGAAACATAGATCCACCTGGCGTCCACTTCACAGGGCGGGCGGCGCTCTCAGCAGCCTAGGTGCAAATGACATTACACCGCCCATGACCACGCGGGCGAGGCTCGGCGGCGATCAAGCGGGAAAGAGGGTCGCGGCGGGGCGGGGAGGCCAGGAGAACCTACGGGGCCACGGAGGTCTGACAGCCAAGCGAACCCAGCTCCCGGAACCAGCCGGCGCGCGTTCTGCAGGCGGCGGAGGAGCGGGCAGACCCGAGGGAGGGAGAGGGGCTCCTCTTCCCGCGCTTCTCCTCGCGGGTGCGAATTCCTGGGCGCGGAGACGGAGGCGCTCGGCACCCGGAGCCGCGCGCAGGCTGCTTCCCAGCCCGTCTGTCTCCGGCAGCAAGACCTGCCCTAGTGTCTGATCTCCGGGAGGCTCGGACTCCAGGCGGCGGCTGGTTCCTCGCCAGCCCTGGCAGGGCTCACACGTACGCACCAGCAGACGGAGATAGAGAAAGAGACAGGGAGAGGGGGGCTGCGCCCGGGGGTGCGTGCAGGGAAGGGGCAGGCAGCACGATCGGGGGGTGGGGGGGAAGGGGGCTCCAGTTCACACGGGGAAGCAGGGCTCAGTTTACCCACGCAAGCCCCAACAGAACAGAGATATGCGCGCGCGCACACACACCACACACACACACACACACACACACACACACACACACACCGATATCCAGCACTACTTTTCTGGAGTAAGGGGCGCAGCCCGTTGCTAACTTCGGGAGTGCAAGCCCGCCTGGCCCCTGGGGGTCACCTGCCAGGCGGCTCCGACCCCGCCAGGGCCCCTCTCGCCCCCGCACCCTGCCCAGCGCGCCCCTGCCCGGAGTAGTGGAGCCGAAGGGTACGTACCCCGCAGGGCCGGAGGAGAACCTGGCGAGCAGGGGCCGCTCCGGGCGGGCTCCATAGAGGAGCTACTCAGGCCTCGCGTCCTCGGCGCCCCGGACGCGCCCTCCCCGGAGCTCCGTCTCCATGCTCGGGAGCGGATGGCTCCGGCGCCTCGTCCAGCTTCGGCCGGGCCGGCGGGCCCGCGGCGGGGTCGCTCTCGGGGCGGGATCGCGGCCGCCCAGGCTCGGCACAGCGGGTTCGCGGTGCGGGAAACTTAAGCGGGGAGGGGGCGGGGCCGAGCGCGGAGGGAGGGGGCGAGGGCCGAGGGCCGAGGGCGGCTGCGACCGGGACGCGCGGCCGGGACGCCGGCGCCTGGGGAGGAGCCCGGGCGGCCCCCGGGACTCGAACTCGAGCGGCGAGACGCGCGGCCCGGAAGGCGCGCACGGCCCCGTCTGGACGGCGGCGGCCCGGCCCGGACGGACGCGCCCCGCGGAGGGCCGGGCGGGCGCTGTCCGGGTGCCGCCGGCGCCGGGGCCTCCGGCTCGGCCGCGGCTGCGGGGCGGCCGCTCCCGGGCACGTGGTGCCGACGCCGCGGGGAGCGGAGCCCGGGGCGGGGAGCGCGGCGGGAGGGCGGGCGGGGCCGGGCGGAGCCGACCTGTGGCTGCGCGGCCGGGCGGGAGCCGAGG
>PVIC010003985.1:0-65339 GCA_004025085.1 Thryonomys swinderianus | reverse complement strand
AAATAGCAAAAGGAAGCCAAGATGAATCTCAAAGGAAGACATGTATTTCACATGTGCTGTACACTCCTCAGGGGTGTCAGGGCCCAGTTGAACCCGTCTATTACCCTATGTGTCTTTCCACCACTTGCACAGCGTCGCTTACTGTGGGCCTTGGGCTGGGGGTTCATTGGCCGCCTGGCCCTTCCTGGGGTTGAGATGACCCCTGGTACCTCCGGTGAGCTCACTAGGGCTAAGCGCTGTTCTGAGCTCTTTCTACATGTCAAACCCGTCCCACCACCCCTACGTGGAGACACTGCTCCCCTTTGCAGACAGGCATTCGGAGGATCCCACAGCCAAGCTGTTTCCGAAACACAGCTTCCAGGTGAACAGGGCACTGTGCTTATGGAAGGGGGCACTGCGGTCTCCCACCCGGCCGCGCAGCGCTGGGAGGGACGCTCCCAATGCTCCCGAGAACTCTGCTCCAGGGACAGTGCCTTCCCCTGAGAACAGTGGGATTGGCAAAGCCCTGTGACTGGGACCTTCCAAAGCCCATGCAGCTAGGCACTGCCTGGGGCCTCCTGGCTGCCCCCAAGGTCACCTGAGCATTTTATTTTTTTTGCACGAACCCCTTCCCCACTAATCCCTGAGGCCAAGTTCCCACCCTTCCTGCTAGCTAGTGTGTGTGCAGTAAATGAGTTTTTTCCCCTCCAGTGTTAAAAATAAACAGATCTTGAAAGTGAGTTGCTAGAGATTGGTCAATACCATATGCAAATAAATAAGTGCTAATTGCCTGCAGTGTCTTTGGGTGTCAGGTGCAGTTATTGGACCACATTTATGGGCCAATTAGGCGCCTTACCGGACTTTAGTGGTGATAAATTGTGGCTTAGCGGCTTCTTGGAACGTGCAGCTCACAATGGCCCACAGGAACCTTCTCCGCTCGGTGGGGAGGGGCAGCAGGCTTTTGTCTGCTGTGCGCCCGCGTGGGCTCTGCTTGGCAACACGCTGGTCAGGGTGCTGCAGGGGCCTGTGACAGGCTGGGGACTCAGGAGGGCAGCTGAGAGCAGCAGGGTGGGGAGGGAGCTGGTCCCTGGGGCTCAGGCCTTGGCTGAGGCACCACCAGGGTGCAGGGAAGGTGAGGCCAGTGTGGATGCTGAGCTGGGCTCTGGGAGCCTGGACTGACCCATGGCCTGCAGCTCATGGGAGGTGCAGGGGAAGGGACAGCATGGGCAGGAGCATCTTGAGAGCAGTGCAGAGGCAGGGATACTTGACAGAGCCAGGAGGTGTGCCATTTGTCCGAGATCCCACCACAATGGCTCCCCCAGGCAGAGGAGGCTGAGCAGCAGAGGCCAGGATGGTACAACCGTGGGAGCTGAGCTGGGGGCCCGGGGCGTGATTCGAGGCAAGGGTGGGGTATCCTCTTGGGGCTCTGGGTGGTGTCTTCTAGACAACTGGACGCAGAGAGTTGGGGAGCAGAGAAGAGGGCGTGGGGCCCAGAGCCTGGGGGCAGACAGGTGGGGCGTGGAGGAGCCGGAGGGCCGAGGGAGGGTGGAGGGCGGAGGGCAGCTCTGGGAGGCTTGGGCTCAGGGCTGTGCGCTAGCTGCAGAGGGGCTGTGTGAGTTCAGATTCGCTCTTTAGCCGAAAACACCTCCTACTTTTTAGTCAGTGTGTCTCAGCGTCAAGGTAGTTTATGAATCAATTAAGCAATTGTCTCACCAATTTCAGCATGAGTGAAGAACATGTTCACAAACAACCCATCCACTTTCTTCAAAGCCAGTGGCCAACTGTGAATGAACTTGAGCACATACCTGGATTCAAAAGCCGGTGTGGTGACACCGTATTTGAGGCCGGCCTGGGCTGCACCGTGAGTTCAAGGCCCGCCTGCACACCTAGCAAAACTTGTCTCGAAAAAAAAATGTATAAAAAAAATGGCATAGTGTATATGTAAAGTATAAAGAGTAAATAAAAACCACTCCCTAGCGATACAGCACTGCTTGCATGTTGGGTTTTCTTCTTGGGTATAAAAATAATAGAGATCAGTTTCACGTGTACTGCTGTATGCTCATTTCAAAGTTTGCATCATTTCTCAGGTGATAATCATGGTATGAAATGACTGAGTCCCTTGAGAGGAACCAGAGATCTCTTAGCCATCTCCCCAGAGTTAAGACTCTAAGCCCGTTTCCAGCATTTTGCTGTCAACACCATCTTGGTGCAGATGTGGCTGTGGTTGCCTCCGTCCTCGGCAGACCCGGCCCTGGCATCATTCATGTGGTCAGGGACACTTGGGGGAACAGAAGAGGACACCACCCTGCCCAGCTACCCTCTGAGGGGCCTGGTCAGCTCTGTGTACCATCACACAGAGCCAGAGCTTGGCCATCTGGTCACTCAGTATTTACTTGGTTACTGACCTGACAACCACTTCCCAGAGCAAGTGGCCTGGGAAGATGGCTGGGTCCTGGGGTGTGGGAGGTGTGGCCTCCTCATGGGGAGAGGACACTCCAAGGAGGGCTCGAAACTATGGTGGGACAGTGGGGACAAAGCTGAAGGTGGACAGGTGGCATCAGGAGTGAGGCCTGGGCAGTCTGCTCACCTGCCTTCCTCTGGGGAGGCAATTGTTGCTGAAATGGAGGTGTGTGCAGGTGTGTAAGAAGGGCTGCCCACAGGGGCATGCGGGAGGGTCACTAGAGCCTGCCCCGCACAGCAGCACATTTCCCAGCCTCCCCTGTGGCTCGGAGTGGCTCACTGAGACCCCCTTTCTGCCTTCCCTTCTAGCTCCGGGATGCAGATGTGGCAGGAGGGAAATCAGCACTGTCAACCTGATCCAGGCTGACCAGGCAGGGCAGGGCCTGGGCCAGAAGGTGTCCCACGGCCGTGCAGCCAGCTTCTCTGTGAAGTCACCCCGTGGCCTCTTTCAGCTGTTCTGTCCACGCTGCCCGGGAGGCATCCAGCATGGGTGTAAGCACATCAACCCACCCCCTGACCTCTCCATCTCCTCCCCTGGCTGCTCGCTGTGTCCCTCCCAACCCCCAGCAGGTGGGGCAGGGCCAAGCCACGCGGAGCCGCTGGGATTTCCAAGCCCTGCCTCTCGGTCCCTGCTGGGGGACAGCACCCGCGTGGAGTCCTGGCCCTGCGAACAGAGTGAAGAAGGCCCCACCTCAAGACGAACGAGCACCGAGCACCACCAGACCCAAACCAGACCAACACAACTCCCAGAAGCGGCGTGGCCACATTTTCATTTCTTTATTAGAAAGAGGTCTCTACACTCTAGCCACCTCTCTCCATTACTTTACACAGTTGTTTCTTTTCTTTTTTCTTTCCCCCCTAGAATACTGTACAGCTGACACAGAAATCCCAAGGCAGGAAAATACAAACTGGCATATTTAATCAAAACAAGATCATATGAAATAACAAGCAAAGTGAAATGTCTGTCAATGGTTTTAATTACAGTACAAACAATATAAATAAAGCATCATCGAGCCATTGTGAAACATAAAGTTGCCGAATGAGGTAATATAAAAAACCGAAACCAAAACCGAAAAGTCACCCCATCTCTGGATAAACCCCAGTTGCTCTTCCGTGTTCTATACATGGATATTTACAGAAATAGGACAACGTGCTAAAAGATGGGCCCTGGGCTCCCTGCTGCACCCGAAATGTGTCTGTCACCCTGACCTACTCCCAGGGCTTGGAGACACCGAGGAAAGCTGGTGGAAGGGAGGGCGGCCTCTCCCATGCCCATCCTGGCGCTCAGTCCAGGGCTCATGCAGAGCTCGGCTCAGAGGAGCTGGGGATCAGAGGGTGCTTCTCTCCTCCCCACAGTTTCTAAACACACCCTCTGCCTATCTGATCCCCACTCAACTCCGTTCCAGGGTCAGAGCTGCTGGGGCCTGGGGGGTGGTGCCCTTGTGGTGAGCTCCTGTGAGCGAAGGGAGGGAGAGCCAGCTTCCACCCAGACCAGCTCTCTGCCCCCGTCCATTCCCTGTCCCTGGCCTGACGCTGGCCCCTCGGGGGAGGGTGGCTGGGCAGGAGGCCCTTTCACTCTTTACGATGGCATGGCCGCCGGGAGGCAGTCTTACCAGAGCTCTACAGGGGCGGCAATGCTTGCTTCCTGGGCTCGTGCGGACACTGGGAACAGGAGACTGGGGTCTGATTTGATGTGGGCGCGGCTGTTCCAGCAGCTGGCATGTTTCGGGGCTTTGCTCCACAGGGGAGACTTCCTAACGCTTGGTTCCTTTCTTTCACCTGTGTCAAGACTGAGGCCACTGACTCTCTAGCTCAGAGTTCCAGGCCAGTCTTGATTGGGCAGGTGAGTCTATCATATGGCTTGATTCACACCCACGGGGGTCCTCTGCAGATGCAGCACATGGGCCACAGTAAAAAACAAGCCCTGAGCTGACCTCGCTCCCTCTCTCTCACACACACACTCACGTGGCCATGGCCTCAGGCACAGGAGCCCCGTGTCCCCGAACGCCCACCTCCAGGCTTCAGCCTGCTGTGTGGGACCTAGGCTCACACAAGAGCATTTTTACTAGGTAGGAGCAAAGCCTGACTCAACTGCTGATGCTTCTTTGAAAGGAGGACGATAGTCCGCAATTGTTTTTTCCAGTACTGCTCTGGGGGGTGGTCACAGTACTGAAATACTCCTAATACCTGGGCTTGTACAAACGCCAGAAGGAAAAGAAAAGACTCGGTGGTTGTCTGGAATGCCTTTCCAGAATCTTCCAGGGATGATTCTAATTTTAACTGTGACACAGAATGCAAACACATGGTTAAAAAGCAGGGATCCAGTAGCATTTGAAGATCTATTTCCGAACAGTACTTTGCTAAAGGGAAGAGCATTTGCATCTTAGGACCCTAGGGTCCAATTGTTAAATGTTCTTTTCCGTGAGGTGAGATTGGCCCTGCACTACCTGGACTGGTTTCCTTATGTAGAGTCGGAGACTTCAGTGTCTTAGGCCCAGCGCTTCGTTCCTGGAGAGTGATGGAAATGAAATCCGAGGACCGAGGCTTAGTAATTCATCTCCTCCAAGTGGCTGGGCCCCCGCCTTTCTTTCTTCTCCCTAACTACAAGGAATTTGATATTTTTGGTTGAAAAGCAGATGCTTGATGACAAGGATTCATCCAGGCCGGGCACTACTCTAAGCAGCAGAGAGGGCAGGCTGGAGGGTTGGTAAGGCCATGAGGGTCACCATGCCTGCACCACAACTGGGCATGCTGACCAAGGGGGCATCCGGGACCCAGTGAAGACCCACTCCCAGGGAGGGGGGACATCAGGTGCCTGAGGCCCTAACTGAGCCTTTGGGGGGACGATATGGAAACCATTTCGGGATGCAACTCTAACACTCCAGAGACCAGACTCTGTGGACACAGTGCGCGGCAGACTCCTTCCCTCCGGAGGAAACATGTGCTTCTCTGGAACATTTGTACTCAGATTCCTGCCTGACTACTTTTCAATCTATTTGCTCGAAGGCCATAAATACAAGCCAGGAGAGTTCTACAAATCTCTGTGATCTTGTGTGAGGGATGGACACCCTGGGTGGGGAGGGTGGTGGAGGAAATCCCATGGAGGGCAACGGTTTGCCTCCCAAACACTTCCGTGTGCTGAGCTCTTGGTCCCCAGCCCCCCCCACCCCACCTCTTCTCAGGAGAAGCTATGGTGGCTTCTACTTCCCCAGACATGGATGTGGGGAGTCCCCCTCATTCTCGGAACACCCTAAGCGACAGACTGTGGTTGCCCCAGTATGCCAGGTGCTGGCTGTCCTAGCACACAAGCTCCCTGGGGGGATGGAGGCAGGAAGCCTAAGGCCACGTGCCCGGTACCCTCCAGGGAACTCCAACCTGGGGAGGAGGAAGAGGAAACCACTTGGGAGTTCCAGCAGCCTTGTGGGGACGTGAGGGGAGGGAGTGAGGGAGGGAAGAGTTGCCCTGGACCCAGGCAACACCGCCAAGGGCAGCAGAACCCGCTCACTCCCTTCCTTTCCTCTGGATGGCAGAGGGAGGTCTGAGAAGCTAGGGCTTGGACGGCAGGAAGCGGGCAGCCTCGAGACGGGCCTCCATCGGCCTCACTCTGCTGCCTGCACGCGGGGCCTTGGGAAAGCACAGCAGGAGCTCGACAGAGGGGAGGAGCTTAACCACAAGGCTCTGGCCCCGGAGTGGTCGCCCCCGCCCTCAACAGTGAGGACACGGCATCACAGGCACAGGTCCCTGACTGTGTGTTCTGTTCCTGGTAAACACCCTGGCTCCCAGCAAGTGTCTCCTAGCCAGGCGTGAGGCCGGCACTTCCCTCTCTGGGTTGAAACTTGCTCCGGGTCTCACCAACAAGAATATGCTGCAGACACATCATCAGGTGGACAGTGGGGCTGGCACAGGGCTCTCTTCCTCACGGGAGGTAGGTCCAAGGAATGACCCTAATGCACAGATGGTGCAAGACGGGAACACTTGTGTGTGTAGGTCCAAGGAATGACCCTAATGCACAGATGGTGCAAGACGGGAACACTTGTGTGTGTATTGGACCCAACCTATCTCCTCGGCCTGCGCAGAAGCTTGCTAGAGGCCCTGCTCACGTACTAAGAGTCCCATTTCTGAGGTCCACAGGGAAGAGAGGCTTGGGCACCACGTGCAGGGCCAGGGGTTCCATCCACCCTCCAGGGTGACTCTGAGTCCACTCTCTTCTGCCTTTCTGGGCCATATAAATATTGTGTTACCTTGCTGGGAGACACAACACTGCATTTTTCGGGACCACAGGCTTAGGGACCTGTCACTGACTCATTACCTCCCCACTGGGGGGCTGGGGTCAACCAGAGCACCTACCCCCCAGGGCTTCCCTGGACAGTGCAGCATCCAGCTGCCTCTGCCTCACTTCTGGTTTATGACCCCAACGCAGAACAAGTGCCACCTGGACACAGGAAGGGCGCTGCGCTTGGCAGCTGTGTGGCTGTTCCTGTGTGTAAGACGCTGGCAGGCTCTCACCAGGGGAGAACTCGCCTTGTGGACAGGAAAGGGCCTGTGGACTCTGCAGTGGTGGCTTCCCATGTCACCGTCACCTCGGAGAGCTGAACATAGGAAGGAATCATGAGAACTGATCTCCACCCCACGATGCGGGTGTCTGTTGCTGGCCTTGGTCCCGGCTTTGCTCAGCCTTGGGGTCAGCAAGCTTTAAAACAGTGAGGGAATGATATGCCCAGGATCGGGGTGACACCAGAGACAGACAGATGGGCTGCTGGTCGCTCCCCTTTGCTTGAACCCCACTACTGCCTTTACACCTCTTGCCAAAACAGGCTCAAGAAAGTGTGTCCCTCGGTGCCAGTCAAGGTCACTACAGAGGGCAGGGGATGGCCCTGGTGCCTGGGATGGGGTCCATGACATCCTGTGTGAGAGGGAAGCGGGAGAAACACCAATCTAGTGTTAGCATTCAGGCTGTGGAAGGCGAAGTGGAATAAGGAGTCATTTGGGAAAATATTATATTATAAACACATATAATAATATGTACACACTCATATACATCCCAAAGCGAAGCCTCACAAGGAATTCCGTTTCTTTTCAAAAGAAGGCTCCACTATGATAAAGCATTCCTATAGTGGGAATTAACTACAATGAAATAATTTAAGAATTTCATTTATACTCTATCTGTGTTCTCTACAGAAAGTCTACAGTAAAGGCTGTGTGGAGGTGAATGTATAGAGCGGGATTAGCTGCTAATGTATTCTTCAAAAATAGGCAATGACTTTTCTTCTCTATTCACATTTAAAATAACTACACAGTGACTAAAAGCAGAATTAAAGAACCAAATGGCAGGGCTACGACACTGTGGCCAAGGTCCTCAGACTGGGGCTTCTGCATACCGGTCATTTCCACTGAGCTTACTTAAGATTAGAAATCTCCACCGTCAAACACTTACCCACATATAAATTCTGTGTAAAGCTTTATTTTTTTTTCCCCATCTACTTTAAATTTTTTTTTCTAAAAAGTAAAAGAGGAGGAAAAACTCTTACAAAATATAAGGTTCAATATACGAGAGGAAGGAAGGTCTCAGGAGGCTACTGGGCAGTGTGGCTTCCTGTCCCTGAACCACGTCAACTCTATGCTCTTGGCTTGCACCCTGACAACCCTTCTTCCCGCGTCACGCTGCACCAGGCTCGAGGCAAAGCCCCCTTTCCTTTTTGATCTAAGGGGCACATGATTTGGTTTTCTGTTTGCCCCTGGGCCGAAGGTGGCCCTGAGGGCAGTGGACCAGGTTTCTCATGCACCATGGTCAGGCTGCGCCTGTGCCTTCTGTACCCGCTTCGCAGACACAGGCTCCTGGTTGCAGTTTTCACAAAATCACCCCATCCTGCCTGAGCCTCTCACTCTTGGTTAGCAAAAATGATTTCTGATCTAAATCATGCCTTCAAGAATGAAAATTCACATGCTCCTTTCCCCCCCTTTCCAAAATGCTTCAATGTCTCTCTTTTTTCTTTCTCCATTTTAATAAGCAAATGGTACCACCATCTTATTTTGATATGTTCCTTTTAAAAAGCTGTATATCACATTAATGGAAGTGTTTACTGCTGGGAATATTTTCCATGTACAATGATCTGTAACCCTCTTATCTCAACTAGTTGCACATTATTAGTTCACATCCAGTTCAATTTATAAATTAACAGAGGTGCCATTCGTCTGTACAAGAATCAATGCATATTTATGAACTTCTTTTATTCAAACAGATTTCCAGAAGCCTGGTAACATGGGGCTGTGTGGCCCTGGAGTGACTGAGGCCTAACACACCCACCTTGACCAAAGGACAGAACATCTATCTGTCTTACATTCAGAAAAAATAGCCTTCGATGTGTTCACTTCCTTTACGAAATACACTGGAGAAGCTGTTACCAGCTGAATTTGCGATTTCCTTCTGAATTTCCAAGTTATTCTTATTTATTTTTTCCATTTTGTTTTTGTACCAAGGAGACTGCAGTCAAATAATACTCAGCAACTGATTTCCTCTCTTTGGACTGAAAAATTAAACAGATACTAAATTATGACAGTGAATTTAGAAAGGAGGGCTCCAAGGGCTCGAAAGAACATGTCTGGGATAATATGATGCTTCTAAGAGTATTGCAATCACATCACGGCAGTCACCGGAGCGTGCCGCGTAACTACCTCCTCGGCTAATATGCTTTCTTCTCGGTGATGACTAATCATGTTCTATTAAACAGCGGTAATGCTGGAAGAACTCAACTATACAAGTGTAATGAAGCCAGTATTCTCCCTGGACAGATTAGCTACAACTGATTTGACACATACCATCATAGGGGCTTCAAACCTGACAAACTCTGTGCTTGCTTCTGATTTATGCCGTCAAGCTCCTCGGAGAAGAGATGAGATCCAAGTGCTCCGTGTGGTAGAGGTGAAACGTACTCATGTGCTTAACTGCCAGTTAAGGGCAGCTGCCCCTTCTGCGTGCTCCTCGCCCGAGCCCCTTGTGGCCTGGCTCTCGCGCGCCCTCTGGCTCCAGGCCCCCAGGACAGGGTCCCGTGCTGTGTGCTATCATCAGACCACCAAGGCCCGCTGGTCTCTCCTGGGCTCTGTTTCCAGTTTGTGACAAGGAATCGGTTCTGCAGCCTCCTGGCTTCCTCTTCACCCCTCAAAAATGTCCAGGTTTGGAGATTTCATTTGGGGTGAGTGGGTGGGCGGGCAGGAGGTGACCACCAGAGAAAGGGAGGGGACGTGACGGGACTCACGTGTTGTGGCTTCTGAGGACCGCAGTGGCCGCGAGGCTGGGCGTCCAGCGCATGGGAAGGCTGCTGTCAGATGATGCTGGGCACCCTCCCGCTGCTGTTGTTCCGGCTGTTGTTCTTCCGGGACAGGTTGGGGGTGGCCATGAGCACGAAGCGCTCGTCGGGGCAGCCGTACTGCAGCAGCACGTCGATGCACTCCTGGCTGGACGCCTGCCGGGCATAGGCCAGTGCGGTGTTCCCGTGCGCATCTCGGGCCATGACATCCACCCCGTACTGCAGAGGGGACAGAGGGCTGTCATGAGGTGGAAGAGCGGGGCTGCAGGTACAAGGCAGAAGAGCTGGGTGGGGGCAGTGGCCATCAAGTGCCAGTGGCCACTGGACCCTGAAGGTGCCTTTGTCGACCAGAGCCCTGCGGCTGGGCAACGGAAATGGGTCAAGGATAACTTCAGCTTTTGCTATTTCTATTTCCAGTAATAAAAGAAAAAAGAATCCAACTTTAAAAAAAAACTCAAGAGACAATTCACTTTCATTATAGGAAAAGTATAAGTAACATGGAGGACTGACTATAAGAGAAAAGAAAATCATTTATAATCTCACCAGAGATAACCTTTGTGAATAGTTTAGAATATTTCCATCCAATGGTTTTCTTTCGATCTAGATGTATGAAGGTATGAAAGACTGCACATTTATCTTTTACTGACCACCGGACAGTGATCAATCCTTACATCATAAAAAGCCCTCAAAGCCATGGCTCATAACAGCCATCCAGCACTGTACCAAATGCACAAGATCCAGCTACTCTGTTTTTAATTGTTGCACATTTTGCTCCAAAACTGTCTCTGATAGAAGCAGTGCTACTGTGTTTTCATCTTTTGCAGGATTTCTGGTGGAGTGAAGGTTAGAAGGGAGATATGAGATGAAAACATGGAACATCATAAGGCTTCCCACCCATGAAAAAGGGTGGGTTCATTCCCTCCTCTGCCATTCAGAGTATGTATGAGCAAGGAGTACTGCCATTGAGGGGCTCTGGCCTGCAATTTCTTCTCTTTCTCTTTCTTTCTTTCTTTCTTTCTTTCTTTCTTTCTTTCTTTCTTTCTTTCTTTCTTTCTTTCTTTCTTTCTCTTTCTTTCTTTCTTTCTTTCTTTCTTTCTTTCTTTCTTTCTTTCTTTCTTTCTTTCTTTCTTCCTTCCTTCCTTCCTTCCTTCCTTCCTTCCTTCCTTCCTTCCTTCCTTTCTTTCTTTCTTTCTTTCTTTCTTTCTTTCTTTCTTTCTTTCTTTCTTTCTCTCTCTCTCTCTCTTTCTCTCTCTTTCTTTCTCTCTTTCTTTCTTTCTTTCTTTCTTGACAGGGTCTTGCTTTGTAGTTCAGGCTGGCCCTGAGCTCACTATATAGCCCAGGCAAGCCTCAAACTCGGCAAGCCTCAAACTCAGCAATCCTCCTGCCTCTGCCTCTCAAGTGCTGGGATTACAGGTGTGAGCCACCACGCCTAGTATTATTCTATGTGGTTAACGGGGATTGAACCAGGGATCTTGTGCTTGCAAGGCAGGTGGCAGAACCATTAAGCTAAATCTCTGGCCCAATTTCTTACAGATAGACCTTGTCCCCCCAGATTGCTACGCTGAGGTCCTAACTCCTAGACGTTGGGATGTGACTGTCTCTGCCCTACTCTTGTTGGACTGACATCCTTTTGGGATGTGGGAGTTTTAGCAGGAATGCACATCCACAGAGAAGGCACCACGTGGGCACAAACAAACAGCAGGGGCCATCTGCTTGCCAAGGAGAGAGGCCTCAGAGAAGCCAGCCCTGCCTGCCTCCACTGCACAGCATCCAGAACCACACAAAGGGAGTTTCTGTTGAGTTGGCCACTCAGCTTCCGTCTCGCATTATGTTACCGAGGCCCAAGCCAACTGTCAGAACTGTCACTTAAATTGTATTCAGTCACCTCTGTTACTACTGCACACATGTGAGGCTAGATATTTCAGTGATTTTAATTCAGTATCTGCACCTGATCTAGCTCTCCCATGATGTCCACTGCAAAAAATTTTAAAAATACAGAAACTTGGGGCCGGAGGGTTAGCTCAGTGGTTCTGGTGCCTGCCTTGCAAGCGCAAAGTCCTGAGTTCGATACCCGGTGACCACACACAATGTTGGGCGTGGAGATTCACGCCCACCAGCAATCAATACTACATACCACAGTGCCGGGCGTGGTAGCTCACACCTGTAATTCCAGCACTTGGGAGGCAGAGACAGAAGGATTGCTGAGTTTGAGGCTTGCCTGGGCTACATAGTGAGCTCAGAGCCAGCCTGAACTATAAAGCAAGACCCTGTCTCAAAAAAAACAAAAACAAACAAAAACAAAAAAAACCCCAGAAACTTGGGCTGGGTTCCAGCATCTGCCTTGCAAGCATAAGGTCCTGAGTTCGATCCCCAGTAACCACATTTACAATGCTGGGCATGTAGCTTATACCCACCAGCAATCAGTATCACACACTACATTGCCAGGTGTGGTGGCCCATGCCTGTAATTCCAGCACTCAGGAGGCAGAGGCAGGAGGATTGTTGTGAGTTCGAGGCTTGCCTGGGCTTCACAGTGAGCTCAGGACCAGCCTGAACCATAAAGTGAGACTCTGTCTCAAAACAAACTATACAGAAACTTGCATCACTTGAGTTTGGACTCTCTGCTAGGAATTGTTCCCCATTTCCAGAGGTGACAGTGACCTACGACCAAGGAGGACACTGGAAGCAGACTAATGGGGACAAGACCACAGCAGGACCTGCCCTTTGAGACCCACCCGTCACCACACCCTTGAGGGCCATGCCCCAGCCAATCCTGGGACTTGCCTTCTGGCTCCACCCCCGTGCCCCCCCCACATGCCCACCAGCCCCTTGAGCTGGGCCACCTACCCAGATGAGCAGCTGGGCCAGGACCACGCTGCCCTTGCGGCAGGCCAGGTGCAGTGCCGTGCGGCCATCGCCCTCCCCGCAGGTCTCGTTCACCTCGTCCCGGGAGCCATGTGCCAGCAGCAGGATAACTGTCCGCAGGTCCTCATCGGCGGTGGCACGCAGCAGGTGCTGGCCCAGGGACAGCTCTGTGCACGGCAGTGGGGCCAGGAAGAGCTTCTGCTCATACTTTGCCCGGATCCACCGCTCCTTCTCTTCCCTGCAAGAGTCCCAGATGAATGTGGTCACTCCTGGGCCTGAGGGGCCTGGCTGCGGCCCAGTGGTAGGGGCACTGAGAAGGAAGTGGGGGCGGCAGGGGTCCCCACGAGGTCTGAGGGAGTCCATGGGTGGGTCATCACCCTTGGTCCCAGAGGCCAGGGAGGGACAGTGGGTGGGCTCCTGCCTAGGGGCTGCAGCGCCCACCTCCCACCTCCCCCACCAGCAGGGGCCGGTGGCGTGCGCAGTGTCCCTGGACCAGAGGAAGCCTTGCAGCATGGAATGACAGGGATTCTGGCAGCTAAGCTCCATGACTGTGGACACTTCTCTAATCTCTCAGGGTGCTTGGGAAAGGCAGCAGAAGGCCAAGCATTCCTTAAGTGACAAAGAACAGCTGGGTTTTCTGAGGGAAAAGGTTCCCACTAGGTCCTAAAGAGGATCTGGAAGGAGGGCTGAGAAATAAGGGAGAGGACAGATAAGGAGGGAGAAGTGGGTTTGGTTTCTTAAAAAGAAAAGAAAGGCATCCAGAAAGATCCTACAACTTGGCAGCCCCTAGGTCAGGGATGGTGAACCTTTAGAGACCAAGTGCCCAGAGGGCAGCCCTGACCACATACGCATCTCCAAGTGCTGGCACTGCAACGCAGCCTGGGCACCGAGGTCTCAGTCTGCTGCTCAGCGCATGTGCCACGGGCTCTGTAGCACTGCCTGGGGGAGCAGAGGCTAAACATTTCCAAAGAACAACCTGAGATTCTACAAGTAGCTCTTAAAATCCTACAAGTAGTTTGGGGTGCGTTCCGTGAGTCCCGGAAGTGACCTTTCTGATGAAGGAGATGAAGAAAAGCCCAACATGTGCCAAGAGGCTGTAATTACAGAAGCTTTGGCCAGACACTGATTCACAAGTGGCCTCTCCTAAAATCCAGAATTCCCTCCAGGGGACAATCAGGGTACATAGCTACCAGCCACATGAAGAGCCACTTGGGCCTTCCGCCACAGTCTAAAAGGAAACTCATTACCTGTGACATTTCTGCTTCCGAAGCACAGAGGCCAGGCGTTGTTGACACCTTTTGCCCGTGTTTACCCTGCGCCCAGGGATCTAGTGTCGGGTGAACCCTAATCTGTCCTTAAATACTTAGGCAAACAGATTCTTCCAGGAGTAAATCGGGATTAGTTTTGCTTCACTTCCTGGTACATGTGAGTGACCCCAGGGTGACCCTGGCGCTTTTGATTCAGTGATTTCCAGGACAAACACTCGGCTGTGGCTGAGGGCTGAGCAGCACCGACACATGCACCGCACACTGCCCCATTCGGGCCAAAGCAGGCACACAAGCACAACATCCAGGAAATACTGCTAAGGAGAAAGACAAAAACACGGTGGCCTGGGTGCTGTTAAAGAAAACCTATTTATAATACGTTAAATGTGTGTTGATGGATTTCATAAATCACAAAAGAGAAAGAGCACAACGTGAATTAAATGAAAAAGGATAATGGTGTAGGCTATGTCCAGATTTCCAAGTTCCAATTTGCTAACTCTCATTTTTTTGGTAGACATTAAAATCAGACTGTCTTATTCTGCTCCGATTGACTTTAATAGTCATTGCCAACTCATCCAGGGATAAAGCAGAGAACTTCACTCAGGAACTCCAGTCTTAACTGCAATTATTACATTTTCTTCTTAATAAAAGCAGTGCGAAGTCTCAGCTCTGTCCTGTGCTGTGGTCTCTGTGGGGTGATTTGTCCTCAAACATAGTCACCCCACAGGAGGCTCACTGGAATTCAGGGACACCCACACACAGAAGGATGAGCTACTCTCCCTTAAAAAAAAAGAACAGGACTGTTTAGGACACAGAATAAAGGTGGGCCTAGGTTTTGCAGGGCTGAAATCTAACATTTTCGGAGTTATCTTTAAAAGTAAGGCTCTAGGGCTAGAGAATTAGCTCAAATGGTACCATGCCTACCTCGGAAGTGCAAGGGCCCGAGTTTGATCTCCAGCACCTCAAAAAAAAAAAAAAAAAAAAAGTAGGGTTCTAGTACTGCACACCAGAAACTGGGGTCTTTTGCCCCTGGACGGAATTGCTCTTGTCAGAAGTGGTTGTGCTTTCCCAGAACCGCAGCCTGCAGTGCCAACGGTCAGGTACAGGCAGCACCTCGGGGTTCTTTCTCATCATCAGGAGGCGTCCGGAGAGCGGAGGGAGGCCCAGCCTCATGTTGCCTCCAACCTAGCTGATTTGTACACAGGCCCAGCGGGGGCCGAGGGCTTGGGGAGCCACATAGTCTACATTCAAGCATGCATCCCACCGCAAGCCACCTGTCTGTGGGGATACCGCTCACCCTGATGGATGAGGGGTGATGCTGAGCTTTGCCGCTGCTCTGGCTGTGAAAGGTGGAGAACGGGAACTCTCCCGATTCTGCCTGCAGGCAGGAGGCTGGGCTATCCCTGAGGTGCTGCCTGTACCTGACCGTTGGCACTGCAGCCTTAGAGAGATGGGGTTTCCCTCTGCTTTCCCTCCGTGGTGCCTGCTTCTGCCTTTCCCATAACTTCAAGGAATGTCTATGACCCTCCTTTCCTCATCTGTAAAATGGGCCCAGAGACACGTGCTGCAGTCAGGACTCTTTGGAATCTGAGGTCACGCATGTGGGCCTTGTGCCAACCACTCTGCAAACCAGAGGGGGCACTTCGATGAGACAGAGCTCACTTCCCCACCCTCTGCACCCTGTGGGGCCGAGGTGGGAGTGGGGGCATTGCGGATGAGCACCCCAAGTCTTGGGTGGGGAGCACGGGGGGGGGGCTGCTCTGAGGCCCAGACTGAGGGTCATGGCTGTCATGGTGGCCAGGCCTGTGCCGTCAGCAGTTCCCGCAGCCTTGAGGTCCAAGGCTGTTTGGCTCTCATGGGCTGACCGGTGCTTCCCACACTGAACCCCTCTCCCCAGTGGGGCTCGGTTTGGAGGGTGTCTTCCGGGAGGATCCTGATCCAGTAGAACTGGATGCTGATCCACAGGGCAGGGTCCCTACGTGAGGAAGAGATGCCAGGCCCCTCCCTCCCCGGGCACGATGCTGGGATACAGTAAGAAGGCACCACTGCGGGCCAGAGACCAACCCTTCCAGGACCGAGATCACGAAGGTACAGCCTCTGGAGACACGAGTGGCAACGTGCTCCAGTAGTATGTGCAGTGTGGGTCCGGAGCCCAGGCCTTGCTCCCTGGTACAATCAAGACTTGAACAATGTGTATGTGGTGACAGTGCTTGCTTCCTGTGAGAAGACCTTGTCAGATGCCATGACCTGGAGGCACAGGTCCTTTGGCTGTCACCTGGGAGCCGGTGGCTTGCTTGGCCGCACCTTCCGCTCTCCCCAAGGAAGGCCAGTTCAAGAGCAGCGGGCTGGCAGTAGATCACCTCGCCTCGTTCCAGTGCCCCGAGGACCACGGCTCACAGCCTCTGTTAGCTAATGAGCTAAAACATGAATTATTGGCGCGCTGCCGTCAGCAGAGAGGAGGGCAGCTCCTCGTCAGTTCGGGTGCGGACCCACCTTTAGATAAATCAGCCAGGGGAGAGCACAGGGGAGGGGCGGTGCACCAGGGACCAAGGGAAGACACCTTCAAAGACGCCAGGGGAGGAGTTTTCTAGTCACCCTGCCACAAATGAAGTTCCCTGGCAGGTGGACCTCTGCACGCCACAGGGTCTCCACCAGGAGTTCCCAGGATCTGGGACAGGGACACTGTTGCCTGAAGGGCTGCACCACCCTGGCCTTCAGAAGTGGAGATTCGCCCACGTCCACATGCCACTGCAAGACCATTCCTTCCACCATGTCCCACCTGAGACCTACAGGCCTCGTGCCCACCAGGCAGGGTCACTGCAGGTACCAGGGGACCTGCATGGGTCAGTTTGCCAAGTGTGAGCCATGTGGTGGAGCATAAGGACAGATATAACTGGCCCCATGGGTAAGCCCTGATGACACTGGGCTGACACAGAGCCCCTAGACAGATCACCCATTTACCGAGCACATCACACATCAAACAGGGAACAAACCCTGCATGAGTCGTGGCCAGACTCCAGGCTACCGCGGAGCAAAGGAACGGCGCAGGGAAAGCTGGGTGGCTTGACTCTACAGCAGGTCTGGGGAGGGTGAAGAGCCAGCACAGCCTGCCTCCCTCTCTGCTGGCACACACACTGTCCTGGCCACTTTGATGGGCTGGGGAACACAGGAATTGGGCTCTAGGCTGGCGGCCTTTGTGTTTGGTGCTGGGTATGGAATCCACGAACTCCGGGGTGCTAAGCATGTGGTCCCTGCCGAGCACCCCACTCCCTGACCTGGCCGGAAAGAAGAGCTGGAGATACTAGGGCAGCTGGAAACCTAGGTGAGCTGAAGGTCCTTCGGGGCAAAGATGGGCACTGATCCTTCTGTTTGCCTAGGAAGCAGATGGGGGCCAGGGTGGGGAGGCAGGAGGGCTCCCTCACCTGCGTGTCGGGGAGAGGGGGGGCTGGGGGCTGGGTTTGTGTGTGCTGGGGGTGGAATGGGACCATGGCCAGCGTGCCTGGAGTCACTGCAGTGACATCCAGGCCTGTAGGTAGAGCCCAGGTGCTGCCAGGTGCAGCGCAGCTACCTCAGCGGCACCAGAGCCGAGAGAGTCCCTGGCAGAGAGACGGCCAGGTGTGAGCACTGTGCTTATCATGGGAAATGTGCAAGGTCAGGACATAAGACAGTGCATTCTCCCTGCGCTGGGTGAGGGCGCTATGGCCCAGGCACCATGTGCAGACCGTGCCAGGCTCTGTTCTGGCTCGTGGAGCCTAGTTACTGCACGAGGTCTGGGGTGGGAGCCCTCACTACAGGCCTGGACCAGCATGTGACAGTGATGGTACAGTCCACAGTGATGGTTCATCTGCGTGGAGGTGTTGCAGGAGGTGGAGGTGTTCTGGTAACAGGGTGTCCCAGGAAGCTGCACAGGGAGCTGGGGTGGCCCTTTCTCACCCAGTGGAAATGCTGTGCTCAGCTCCTTTCCTGTCTTTAGATGTCTGCCGCCTCCGACCTGAGATGCTCGCAATGCTCGTGTCACCTCAAATTCCACTCACATCTGAACCTGAGATGATGGTGTTAAGAGACTGGGCCATGCCAGGTGTGGTGGTGCACACCTGGAATCCCAGTGCTGGGGAAGTCGAAGCAGGAGAAGTGTCAGGAGTCCAGGGCCAGCTCTGACTAACCCCACTCCCTAAAAAAGGAGATGTGGGAAGTGATTATGTCATAAAGTAGGGATGGTGCCTCGCCAGAAGGTCCCTTTCCTTGCCAGGTGGCATCACCAGAGGTGGGCGCTGTGGGGTCCTTGCGCTCGGACTTCCCAGGCTCCAGAGCTCTGACAGATGCACCAGGCTCTTGCTGAGGCTCGCTCAGCATGGGCTGAGCCTTTTGCCCAGTTACCTGGTTTAGTTTTGACACATATGGTGAGGTGGGTGCGACAAGTGCCCGTTTTAGAGACACAGAGGTGCGGCTCAGAAGTGGAGAAGACCACCCAGGCCCCATGTCACACCCAGCAGCTTAGCCTGGCACTCCGCCTCAACCCTTCCTCAGGACTCTGCTGCCTCCCATTAGGAAACCCATGCCAGCTGTCTGACTTCCACCTTCAGCCCTCTTGGCGGCCCCCAGCGTGTCTCTGGCAAAGGGTGAGGTGTGAATTGCTTCCAGCAGTGAAGCCACTGCTGGCCCACTCAAAGTACGAGCCACACGCGGCACAGAGGTGTCAGTTTAAATTAGTGAAGAAATTCAGCTCCTTCAGCATCTCACATGTTCTGTGCGGGCGTGGCTGTCACCCTGAGCAGTGCGGATCTAGAGCATTTCCACCTTGCAGATCTAGACTGGCTCTGATGTGCAACACTTCCAGACCCGCGCTCCTAGAACATTCTCCGGAACACCTCCACCCCAATCTGGAGCGGCTCCCACGCACGCTCGGACACGTCGGCTGCTGCACGCAGCATCCATCACCACAGAGCGAGAGCATCTCGGCGGCGACGGCAAAGCGAGGACGCGGAAACCTCCCGTCGCTGCCGATCTGGTTCTGAGGGCGGACGGAGAACATCCCATTGCTGCAGACGGAGGAGCCTCAGCCATTGCAGAGGATGAACCAACAGGGACAGTCTGTCCGTTCTCACCTGGATTTCTTCCTTACCAAGGTTATTTATACAATGATTCTGAGTAACAATTTATCAAATAATTATAGAACAAAGACAAAGGGAATGATGGGTATGAGGATGAGCTGAGGGGAGGGAAAGGCTACGGACGGCGGTATCCAGGACCCGAAAGCTGCAGTGAGAAGCCCGGGAAGAGGGCATCCGCAGTGGCTGCCCTTCCCTGGGCGCTGACGAGCCCTTGGGGTGGACAACGGGAGAGTGCAGGGCATGTCGCAGTGACCTTCGGGCCACCTGCACAGGGAGAGGGTCACAACAAGGCATGGGCACAGGAAGGCCCTCTCCGCGCTGGTCCTCTTGGCTCTCACGCACCGTGGGCTGCAGAGACACCATTGCTGTCACCGCCACAAGTGCTACTCTGGGCCTGGCGGGGCGGCCTGCACACTGCTGGGGAAGAAGACTAATGGGCCGAGCTCCCAGAAGCAGCGTTCTTAACAAATAATCACACAGCCTCTGCCTGGCTCTCAACACTTGTGCAACGGTCTAGGAGCTCTGGTGTTGGGCCCAGACGGGAAGGCGGCAGCCGTCTTGGGGTGGCGTGAAGAGCTGGCCCTTGGTGTCTGGTCCCCAGCCTTCCCACCTCTATGCGAGAGGCTTTGTGAGCGCTTGTCAGGAGCACCCACAGCGTCTCCGAAAGCAGGGGTGTGTACATGCACGAGTGTGTACACGTGTATGTGTGTGCACATGTGCAAGTGCCTGTAGTTTATCACACTGCTCCTTTTGGAATCACCTTCTCCCTCTGCCAGGTGCAGGAGGGCTGGTCAAGCCTGATGTAAGAGGAGATTCTGGGTGAAGCCAGGGGAGGGGAGGAGCCTTGTCCTTGGGTTTGGGGTGGCGACACTGGAGGAGATGTAGGGCCCTGAACTGGTGACAGGGCAGGGGAGGAAGGACAGAGGAAGAAGAGAGAAGAAAGGGCTAGCAGCAAGGAATTCCAAAGTGCTTCCTGCCGCCAGCAAAACAGGACCCGGAGGGAGGCATGGAAGAGGGGACCGAAACAATATCTTAGGGAGAGGGGGGCTCCCTCCCTGCAGGGGAAGCCCTGGCCCTCGGCAGGCTGCACTCGACCCCTCCTCGCACGCATGCCTTCGCCCAGAGCCGCGTTGCTAGGGGTCAGTCTGCAGCCCAGGGCTGGGCAACAAAGGGCGATGGATATTTATTCCTTAATTACGGCAAGCTTTGAGGAGACTGCCCACTGTAAATCCCACATGCAGAGAGCAGGAGGCAACGGACGAGGATTTATGCTCATGGGGCAAAGACAAAATAAATATCCCGCCTGACTTCTGATCGATATTATGAGTGTTTTTGCCAACCTGCAGGGTGTTTTATGAGCACAGAGAACAGAACAGGATCATTATTAATTAAATAAAGTCAACTGTATTAGGCTTATTACTTGCCAAGCCACAGTTAAATGTGCCAGGCCGTGGTGCGGATCAGGCATCGTGGGAGGTGAGGGCGGTGTGCAGGGTGGGCCTGCTCTGCCAGGTTTTGGCCACTCTGCATGCCTTGGGTGGCCTGGCCTGGCTCAGCCTGTACTGTCCCAGAGGGGGCGAGGAGGAAAAGAGTGGGTTCCGGGAGCTGGCCTTGGTCTTGGCCTGCACCTGTCTGGGCTCAGGTGAGACACAAGCCCTGCTGGCCTTGCTGTCTTTGGCACCATCGGGCACCTGACGCTTGCCTGTTGGGGACCTGACCAGACGAAGAACACTCTGGGGACAGGTAGGTGGTGACAACTCCAATGCCTCAGCTTCCATTTCAAGTTAAGAGGCAGCGGGCAAGACTCAGTGTCACCAAGGTGGCAGACCCAGCCGCTGGCCCCCTTTGTCCAGGTGTGAGGGAAGAAAGACCACTCAGCCTCCAAACCTATTTGATGTCTACTGTGTGTCCAGGGCTCACCAAGCGCTGGGGATAATGGGAGAGATTAGCACAGCCGGCTGTGGGCCTCACCCTCTCCTGGCCTCAGTTTCCCTTCTAGTCCAGGACCACTGCCTCTGAAAGGAGACCCCAGTGATTCTGTTCTGGCTTTTCAGTCAGTCTGGGTTACACAATGGCAAGGGCAGTCTAGGAAAACTGCCTCAGAAGGAAGGCATACACAGGAAGACCCTTCCTTAGAGAAACAAACAAAAATGAATTTGCATTTTTTTCTTTTTCTTTGTACCAGGAATTGAACTCAGGGCCTTGCACTTGCTAGGCAGGGGCAGTGCTAGTGAGCTGTACTCCTTGCCCTGATTTGCATGTTAACTTTTCCTAAAATATGAAAACATGGGATGTGCTGAAGGACACTAGTGGGATTAGTGGTCCCAGGCCTGCGGGTGGCTGTGGAGCCTTGAATGCTGCTTGTGTGCTTTGGAGGCGCCACCCCACTGGCCGGTTGGAGCCCTCACCGATGCGCTGGCAGCTAAAACTGTCCCAGACCAAGCCCTCTTTCAGGAAGGCTGGGTGACAAATAGCAGGCAGGTTCTCTTTCTCAACGAACCCTAAATGTTAGCACAGCTCAGACGCACATGCTGTCGGTGACTTCCTGTGGGGGGCCGGGAGGCACTGCTCAGGGTTCACCAGGACGGTTAGGAGATGACACACCAGAGCTGCATGCTGTGCGAATAGAAAGCAGCATCGAACAGGTGGGAGTGGAATTCCTTCCATGGACGCCAGCGAACCTCTGCCTGGCAGGACCAGGAGGCAAGGCTGGTAGGATGTTTCATTCTCCATCATGGACACAAGCCTGACTCGGCCAGCACCTGGAGAACATGAGCTCACATCCCTGCCTGCTGAGCTTCCTGATGGGACGATGTCTGGAGGTGTGTCCTGGAGGCCCTGGGGTCTGCTGTCCATGGTGAGGGGAGGAGGGTGGTGCTGGAGCGAACCCTGAGGTTGCCCTGTGCTCAGAACAGCATAGTCACCAGCTTGGATTTTTGATAATTATTGAACAAGGGCCCATGGATTCTTGGCTGGTCCCAGACAGTCCATGAGCTTCAACTGTCAGTCGGTGGCAAAACTCCTGCCAGTCTACTGGGCAATGGGCAGCTGCAAACCCTGCAGTGAGGGCCACAGAAATGTGCTGCACAACCACCTCTCCTGTCCCTGGGGATGTGGTCTTGCCTAAGCTGCCGCAGTGCGAGCCACTTGGGCCTCTGGCCTACTCCTGGATCCTTCCTCTATCCTCAGCCGTGATGCGTGAAGTTTAGAAAAGGCTTCTAGAAAAAATGATTTCATTGAAACAGTCATTATGCACCATCAAAGGTGTCAAAAATCTAGAGTCTGAAATAACAATAATTGCAACTAGGGTTACCATGTGATTCTGTTTGCGGATATGTATGTCAAGGACCGGACAGCAGGGACTGCATTCCCCGCAGGGGGACCTACATTTCCAGCAGCACTAGCCACAGTAGCTATGTGTGGAAGCCACCCATGTGTCCCCAACAGGCTCGGACGAAGAAAACGTAACACAAGACTACAACCCCACCCCCACCACACAACATCCAGGATGAGCCTGGAGGACACTATGCTGAATAAGGTAACCAGAAACCGGATGCAGAGTGGTGGGCCCCAGGGGCTGGAGGGTTTGTGTTTCATGGGTGGAGGGTTTCAGTAAGGAGTGGCGGAGGCCTGGGGATGGAAGGTGGTGGTTGCGTTGATGATGTGAATGTACTTTCTTCCCTGGATCCCTTAAAGTACCTAAGGTGGTGAATATTATGCCATGTATATTTTACTGTAGCTTCTTCTAAAACCTAGAGTCTGGGTACTCTCTTGCGCCCTTAAACAGATACTGCTCTGCAGCTCACTTAAGTTACATGGCAACATTTGGTGGCCCACATTAGTACAGAGAAGGAACTTAAATTTGAGGGATGTATTATCATTGGTACTATGTGGTCTTCATTCAGCAAGCACATGCCTTGGTGCCGAGACTCTGTCCACTCCAGGACTGAGTCCACGAAGTCATGGTGCATCCCGCCATCTTATTTTCTCTGCCTAGCAGGCCCTTCTGAACTCCTCCCACAGTGCCTTCCAGCACTTCTTGGTCTCCCATGACACAATATTTTGATGAGTTAAGCCTCTTCTATCACAGAACATCCCTGCTGTGTCTATCTGGCTTTTTTTGGTCACTGGAGAGGCCACAGGGCTCCTCATGTCCCGCAGACTGGGCCCTAGGGGGAGTTTAGACACAAGGTGAAAGCACGGGCCAAGGACCTGACCTCCAACTGCCATCAGGCCTCCTGCCCGAAACACAGGCTTCTACTCCGGCCTGTGGCTGGCTGGCTCCTTCCCTGAGAGTCTGTGGGGAGAGCTCCTTCTACCACTGTCTTCTCGGAGCATCACTCTGGTCCTGTGGATATCTGGAAATCGACTGTGCCTCTGTGAGCATCGAGGCTCCTTTTACTGTTTACATTCTCCAGCCTCGGCTGGAGGTGGTGAGGGCTTCTCCAAGCGCTCCATTTCTACTCGTGTGCCGCCCCAGCCCTCAGTTCTGTAGGCAGTTGTAGCAGCTCAGGCAGATGCTCTAGGGCCTCCTGCCCTTCTCTGACCACATCCAGAATGAGCCATGTCCCCAAGATGCTCTGATTCTGTTCACTGAAGCCCCTTTTTGTCTTGGTTTAGTAAAAAAAAAATCAAACTTACTCTGGTTTTATTTTAAAAGAAAGTTTTAAACAACTTTTTAGTGAACTTACTAATATGACTGTAGATTCACATTAGTTGCAGAAGTTGTATGGGACCAGCTTTTTCTTTTCTTTCTGAGACAGGGTCTCGCTTTGTAGTTCAGGCTGGCCCTGAGCTCACTCTGTAGCCCAGGCAAACCTCGAACTCAGCAATCCTCCTGCCTCTGCCTCTGCCTCTGTCTCCCGAGTGCTGGGATTACAGGTTTGAGCCACCATGCCCGGCGGGACCAGTTTTTAACCATCTGAAACCCACAGCACACATACTGTCATCACTGATGCAGTCACATTTGGCACTTGGTTCATTTTCCTGCAAAGATCTGTGTCCATTTTTGACAGCCTCGTCTCACAGTCCCACTGTGCAGTGCTATTGCTGCTCTTGTATTTTCAGAAATGTCATTTTCTTCTAGGTGAAATTCTTAGGCTGCACTTTGATGTCCAATCTTCCCATTGTCTTTCAAAGGCCAAGGTTTCCCTCTAGTCCTCACGCTTTTCCCAGGAAGCCTTCCTGCCCCCCCTTGTATACTTCAAATAATTTATAATTACTTTAAAAAACCTTTATGATTTTCATAAGTTACTGCTGATTTTAATGCATTGTTAATTTCAAGTCCTGTACTTTTAATTTATGTATTGACAGGGCTGAGCAAGGAAAAAGAAAATAAAGACAATCATATTTAGCAGTGAAAAAAAGAAAAATTGTGCGGAGAGCCCAAGTACGGGAATGGGGAGACGAGTGAGGGGTAGCCCACAGCCCACGGCACGACTCCCTTCAGGCTGGGTCCCTCCTCCAATGGCGGCTCTAGTTAGAAGCAGCTTCATCCCCAGTCTGCTCTGTGTCCACCATCACAGTCAACATCCAGCGTCTGCCAGACACGGGGCGGCTCCTGCTACTCTCTCAGAGTCCCTGCCACCGTCCTCCCCATCCCTCACCCCTGCAACCCTGGGGCCTTCACTACCTCTGCTCTTCTACTCTGTGTGTAAGGTGCCCAGGCTGGCCTTGAACTCTGGCTGAAGTGACCCTCCGGGCTCACACTCCCAAGTAGCTGGGACTACTGGCAGATTGCACTATGCTCTATAAATTTGTAAAGAATTACAAAACTGGAAATGCAGAGCTAGCAGTCTTCTGAGATTGGCTTTATTCTCTCAACATAATCCCCTGTAGGTTTACCCAAGGAGCTGTGTGGATCAACTTTCACTCCTTTTCACTGCTGTGTGATACTCCAGGCGGGGTGCGCTCCAGCTCCTGTAACATGACCTCACTGGAAGCCGTCCGCACTGCTTCTGGTTTCGGCTGCCCTGCATAGAGCTGCCAGATGTGTTTCATGTGATCTTAAACTTTTATCTCTCTAGGATAAATGCCCAAGAGTTTAATTTTGGGTCATATGGGAGCTGAATGTTTAGATTTATTTAAACTGTCAAGCTGTTTTCTAGAACAGATGCAACTGATTTTTAAAAGTATTATTTGATAAAAACCAAAGCCCACAGCCGAAGAGGAACCTAGAGGAGGAACGTGGCCCCCGCAATAAGCGCACAGTGAGTGAGGAGTCCTGGGCTGTGGCTCCCACTGTCTCCCAAATCCCTGGGCGGATGGAGGGACAGAGACGGCTCCAGGTAGACGGGCCTTTAAAAGTGAGTCTAGATATGTAAACATGTTTGTGACCTGTAAGGAGTGGAAGTTCCTATGAGGGTTGGTGCACAAGTGAAGCCTCACTCCTCCCCGCGTGAGGGGCATGAAAACTGAGCGGGTCAAAGTGGGCTGCAGGGCTCAGGGTCCCACCCAAAGTCTAGGCCACACGGTGCCCCACTCCTCGCTCAGTCCTGCCACCTCTCTCCCTCCCTTCCTGGCTCTTTCTGGGGAACATTTGGAAATTATTTAAGAAGATAAAATGCCTCTAATCTGTTACCAATTAGAAGAAACATGTGAATATTATTTTCTAATTTGTGGCTCTTGAGTGTGTGTGTGTCTCAGAAACCAGAGAGAAGTAATTGAAATAATTACGCCGGCTCCTGAATATTTCTATTATGCTCTTGAAATAAGAGGGTGGATCTGTCTGTGCATGAGGTGCCCGAGGGTTGAATGTATCTTCGAGGACATCAAAGCTCTGGACGTGAACTGCCATCGTGGCTCTGCAGCGCCAGGGGGGCGGGAGCGGGGTGCAGTAGCCTGAGCTCCTGGTGCACACACTGCCCCCTGCGCCCCCACCCCAAACTTCCCTGTCCTGGGACTCACGTGCAGCGTGGAGCCCTGCACAGGCATAAGCTTGATTTATAACAGGAGCTGTGTGGATTTTTTTTTTCTTTTTTGCAAACCTAGTTAAAGTGTGACTTGAGTGACTAACTCCTGAAAATTGGTAATTTCTTGGTGCTTAACAGTAGAAGGTCTGTCCAATGAGAAGTGAGGCGCGCTAATAAATTTATAGGGCGTTATATGCCAATTAGAGCGCGTGAGCCATTCAGGAAGCAGGGATGCCAACCGGGTTACCATTCCGCAGACGCACTCTTTATTGCCTGCCCGCTGCAGGCCAATCCCTCATTTATATGTTTGAAAAGCAGCATATTAATGCTGACTGCACAGGAGCCGCATATCGGCAGAGGCCTTTCTGATTAGCAACCTCCTCTTTCCCGCCGTCCAAACTCCTCTTTGTTCTTTGGCAGGAGAGAAGGACGATGAGATGTGTGTGGAGTCCATACAGAGTTGGTGTCCCCAGCAGGCACGAGCTGTTGGGGAGCTGTCCCTGTTCTTGGTGTCCTTGTGTTCAGCCTGCAGCACCACACTCTGCTGCTGGTACGCGGAAGCCAGAGGGGTGTCGTCTCTACGCGGTGACTCCTAAGCGGCTCGGCCTGCAGGGAGATGGTGGAGGAGCGGCCAGAGATCAAAAGGTACAGATGCAACCGACCGTCCTTGGGAGATGGCGAGAAAACACGCGGAGCTGCCTGTGTCGGCAGCGGGTAAGTCCACTCCCCACGGTAAGGTGATTGATTGACTTTAACTTTTGTTTTTTTGAAAAACAAATCACCAAGGAAGTGCAGGCTTCTTGAAAGGAAGCTCTCCGTGTAGAAATACACAAAGTGGATTTGGACGCTGCCACCCGAGGGAACGGCCTGGCACAAGCCCTTTCCTGGTGGACATTTTTGGATGCTCCCCAAGGGCAGTTCCTCACGTCCCCTCTCCTCACTCCTCTCAGTGGTGCACAGTCACCTACCTCCCTCTGCCTTCTAACTTCCACCTTCAAATGCACAAACCAGTACTTCCCTTTCTCCTCCTCTTAGGTGGAGTGAGTTCTGCCCTGTGTGTCATCACAATAGTCACCTTCAGCATCTTATGATTTCTTGTGACACATCTGTCACAAGAAATATCAGCTACAGGGTCCTGGGTTCCAGGGTGCTGTGACAGGTCCCAAGACCCAGGTGGCACAGAGGCACAACACTAGGGAAAGAGGCACATTTATTTGTGGGATCGGTGCTGTAATTCATGGGAATAAAGCCCCAAACCAAGCCAGCCATTTTTGAGTTTTTCCTATGCAGACAGCCCTGGATTTAGTTTCCAAAAATTAAAGTGTAGTCAGATACAGATGAAGACCACACAACTTCTCTGCTTAAGAACATTCACACGGAGCACCAGAAATTATCACAACATCTACAGCTCTGCAGGCAAATCACTGAAACAAACACTCAAGTTCACAGACGCATCAAGCTCTGGAGACACTGCTGTCTGCGGGCCTCGAGGAAAGGCCGCTCACTCTTTCCACTTCCCGGCAGAGCTGGGGCCAGCCTGCTGCCCTCCAAGTGCTGTACAAGGAGAAGCTGCGTGGGCCAGTTCTGGATTGCAGTTGCTGATGGATGGCCTCTCCCAGCAAAGCTGCCCTCGGGGGCCTGCTGAAGTGTGAAACTGGAGCCTGGCTGTGGAAGGCTCCAAACAACAGGCGTGCAGGCAGAGGACCCATCTTTCTGGAAGTGGTTCCCAAGGAGCTGAGGTCTTTCTTGGCCCAGAGGGAGTCTGCCAATGAGCAGGCCACAAGCTGGACGGCAGGGGCACCACAGGTCTCATCTGGCTTCCCCGCGCCTGGCTTGCTAGAGCTGGTGTTTCATCCGGCTGACGACTGTGGTCACTGGCCTCCTCAGCCCCGCAGGGAGGATGGCTCACACGGCTTTGCACAAGCTGATGGTAGGTGGGTCCAAAGCACAGCAGGCACTCAGAATGTCCCTTGACAAAGGTCTCTGGTCTGCCACCTCTACCACGGACCCTCTGGCACCCTTGTGATGAATCTAGTTTCACTGCACATCACTTCCTCTGATTTGGTCCTTCGTGGACAAGGGAAATAGATATGTCCTTGGCTGTCATCTAATAGCAAGTGCCATACTACTCATGGCCTTAACAGATTGGCTGCAGCACTACTGTTAAAATGCTGGGTAAAACTAGCTATGGTGGCAGGTGCTGGTAATCACAGCCAATCAGGAGGCTGAGACAGGAAGATCACAAGTTCCAGGCCAGACTAGACAATACAATAAGACCCTGTCTCAAAAAATAAAAATAGTGCCAGGCGTGGTAGCTCACGCCTGTAATCCCAGCACTCAGGAGGCAGAGACAGGAGGATTGCTGAGTTCAAGGCTTGCCTGGGCTACATAGTGAGCTCAGGGCCAGCCTGAACTACAAAGCAAGACCCTGTCTCAAAAAAAAAGAAAATAGTTTGAGGAATATAGTTCCACGTGGAAGTGTTTGCTAGTGTGTATGGAGGTCCTAGTGCTCCCAAAATCACAAGCGAAACAAAACACACGACAACATCCACAAGAGCGCCGGGTGGTCATGTCGTCAAGCTTCCCGAAGGATCTCGGTTTCAGGACATCGCCTGATCACACAGTCACAGGTGGTGCAAGGCGCGGAAGTGGCCTTTCCTGGGGAGAGTCCCCCACAGTCCTCCACAACGCCCACCATTCAGCAGGACCACAGGGCAGATGGGAAGACGGTGCGGTTAGGTCATAATGTAATGAAAGAGGAGCATGCTCCTGAAAGACCAGATCCTCCTTCACTGGAGGGGCAAGAGGACAGAGCTTTCCAAGGAACACAGAATGCTGTCTGCACCCCTGCCCCCACTCGGGACTGTGCTCCCCATCCCCACCTCTCCCCCTGAACAGCCCTGGAATGCCCTGTCCCCTGATGGGCTCCATAATGAGAAGTGCTGTCAATCACAGCTCCATTAGCCTGGACAGACTTTCACTTCCTGAAACAATTTATTGGATTCCCAGAAGCAAATGGGCCTTCTTCCTTTTCAGCTCTGTTTTTAGGGAGCTATTCAGAGGGAGTGTGTGTCCCTTCTGTCCCTGCTGGGCGGCCTTTGTTTCCTTCATTTACTCATGGAAGCAGTTTCCTGAGTTTACCTACCTCCTCTGTCCTGGGTTTCCCCAGTGTTTGCCAAAACTTTGCTCCTCTACTGCTCAGCTGCTGCACAAAACACGCCAGCTGTTTCCAGCTACTGCCCCAGGGACGGACCATGAGGTTTTATTTGCAGAGTTTTTGGAGGGTGGCTGGGCAGCGAGTGGAGGAGGGGAAAGGCACACACTTGAGGAATTAAATGAAAGACTGAAAGAAAGAAAGACTAAGAGAAAGCAAAAGTAAAGGGGGAAGAAGGGAGGGAATGGAGGCCAGGCGATGCCTTCTCCACCTGTAACTGCACCCTGCCAGACCCTCCACTCAGCTAACCAGCTCTACCCCACAGTGCCTGAGGACCCTCACTATAACTTCACCCCGGAAATGATGTTTTTTTTTTTTTTAAACTCTCTTCCTTATAAGATCCATGCTGATGACAACTGAGGTTTTGCTCTGGTAAAATTTCCAACTATTTGAAAACCTACAGTGACACTGTGGCTGCCCGGAGAATCTGAAAGATCAGTATATCTTTTGGCTTCTGAACTGAAAAAGAGGATTCAAGATTACATGAAATAATATTTTCCTTCTGCTGCTCTTCTCCAAGAATAATGGACACTGAGCACCTGCACCTGAGCGGGAAGGCGACGTCCTTTACACATAAATCAGTTTAACTTGTAACCTGGGAAAACAGACCGCAGCAGCAGAGTGATGCGCTGCCTTCAGAGGATCTCACGTCAATAGTAAATCGGGGCCATGTTAGTGCCACTGAGATCCGATCACGATAAAATTATGCAGCCATGTAAGAAATAATATCTATTAGGCTAATTTAATCACTGAATACTTTACAGATGAATTAGAATTTAGAATCCAATTATTTCCAACATTTGGACTGTCAGCTGGCACAGGGGCAGGAGGAGGGGAAGAGAGAGGAAGATGAGGGCGGCTTTCCGGAGCGGACCTCTTCTGCTCCCGGGCTGTGACGACAGCAGAGACATGGCGAGTCTGATCAGGGCTCATGCTGTCATGCCAGCCCACCCCATGGGGCCCGGGAGCCCCTGCCCACGGAGCTGGCATGCCACTGCTGCACAGGAGGCCAGCTGGCTGTAGCCTGAGCAGCTAGCTCTTGGGCCTGGAGATCTGCAGGGTGCACAGTGGCACCCTGGGCCTGCACAGGGGCTGCAGTGGGACACGGCCCTCCCCGAAGCTCCCTGCTCTCTCCAAGGCCGCATGCTCTGTAGGGCACTGCAGGCCACCTGGAGAGAGAACGAGAAAACGGAAGACATCAGGAGCCTCCTGGCCACGGGGAGATGGACACTGTCTGCTGCCTCTGAGTGGGCAGACTGAGGCTGAGGGATGGAGGTCAGCACGAGTGCTGTCTTGGCCTTGTGAGAGTCTCTGTTCCAAACAGTTGGCTGGAGGTGGGGCCTTTTCATTAGAACACAGAGTTTCTAATTTGCTCCCCAGTGGCCCAGGGAGACTGGTTCTCCTCAAAGAACTGAGTGTGATTCGGTCCCTTTCTATGTTTACACAAGGCGGGTTCAGGAAGTAATGGGATTAGGTAAACACAAGTCTTAATTGCTATGAGTTATAAATAGATGTTTTTTCAAGATTTCAATAATTTCAATCCTAACAATTTTTTCTAAAAGAAAAGGCTGAAAAGGACTCTTCCTTTTCTTTTGTCTGCTACATTTTCTTTAGGGAATAGAAATGTGAGGAAGCCCTTTGCGTTATGGCTACTTTGCAAGTCTCAGGAATTTCCCACATTTCCAACAGCAGAGCAGGAATGTTCGGGGAAAACCACCACTTGCAATTCATCCCAGAGTGATCCTGGTGGTGGGAAATGAATGAATGTACTATGCATTTAAATTTTAATGCACCAGCAGGTCACGGGCTCATCTGCAAGACTGAATATACTTCTCTGAGGTAGCGGCAGAGACCTCTCCTCTTCACAACCCAAGCTGACCATGTGAGAGCCATCACCACAGGGGCTGCCCAGCCCACTCCAGGGGAGGGGACCCTGGCGGCTACAGGCCACAGGGGTTTTACGATGGGGTGCTTCCTGGCCGACAGACAGAGCCCTCCCGCACACTTTCTTCCACCTGGCACACAATGCCGCCTTATTGCCCCTTAATTACTCACCGACAGGACTGCTCAGTGCCAGTCCGCGGGGCCTTTGTGACCTGTGAGAGTGTGCGGGCACGCACCCTCATCTATCTCTCTGATTCATGTAATTGAGGGCAGGGCACTGGATGGGATCTCGGAAGACGTGTTCCTTGTTCTAGGATGATTTATTGTGGCTCTTACAAACACCTGTTCATCATCTTATCCATTCATTAAAGCAATACAGGCATAACATTCAGTTTATGTTGAAAAGTCCTCCTAGGTGAGACATTAAAGAAAAATAAAACCCAAAGCCCTCACTTTATTAGAGTACCAACTCATCTAAGTGATCATTTCTCTCTTCCATGTATGTGCATGTGTGCAGTACCACACTCACAGACACTGCCACAGTGCTTTCTTACTCACGGACACTCTCAACATGGGAGAGGAGAGCTGATAACTGCTTGAAAATAAATCAGCTCTGGATTGACAGCAGTGGAATAATCACTCAAAGCATTTCTACATTGGAATTGATGGCTTTGGACCACCACAAAAGGAAAAACCTTCTTAGGACAAAAGGAAAAACCTTCAGAAATCTTTTTTCCAGAGAAACCTCAACCTTCGAAGCCACAGTGTCAACCTAAGCCTGCAAGGCAGACAGAGCTTCGGTGTGACAGGCAGAGCTCCTTGCGCTGGCAATCACGTTGCTGGAACACACAGGCTGCCCTGAAAACGCAAGACCAACCTGAGGCTACTGACAATGGCCGCTCTTTCAGCAAGTCTGTGGCACCCTCCATACGGAATGAAGGCAAAGCTTCTCTCCTCTGGGCAGGTGAGTGTCACAGCCGCCAGCCAGCCCTTGGGGAATCAGAACAGCTCTGCCTCCATGTGACCCAGTGGGCAGCAGCCTCGTGGCAGGACCTGGTCCTCAGCTCCCGCCACATGCCTAATTAATGACCCTGCTGGTCGCAGCTGGAAGAGCTGAGCTGGGGGTGATTAATTAAATTAGCTGGCAGAGGAAATTACAGTGGAAAAGCCAAAGTTTGATTGCTCCATAATTAACCGCAGTGCAAATAATATCTGCATCTATAACTTCCAGCGATGAGATCAGAAGCCAATTGAATTTGGCACTGATTGAAGCTGTAAATATCCCGTGGTGAAAAATGATAGGTTTGTTGTAGAGGGAAAACTTCTAGAAATGGACATCTAGCAAATGGGACCAGGGGAAAAGGGCACCAGAGGGAACTGCGGGGGCGAAGCCATACCTTTCATACTGCCTTTTCCAACATTAAAACAGCCCTTTTCTCATATTTCTTTTGGTTTAGCAACAAGGCATGCTCTCCCG
This sequence comes from Thryonomys swinderianus, assembly GCA_004025085.1. Taxonomy (NCBI): domain Eukaryota; kingdom Metazoa; phylum Chordata; class Mammalia; order Rodentia; family Thryonomyidae; genus Thryonomys; species Thryonomys swinderianus. The sequence goes on along the minus strand of PVIC010003985.1, from coordinate 32,870 downwards.
GCTCTGTGTTTCAGATTCAACTTCCCATGCACAGAGCCTGTGCTGGGTCCCTTCCCCTCTCTCATTCCAGGGATTAAAACCCCATTGTAAAATAATTTCATAGGCTAATAGGAGGGGACTGCTTTCATCTCCCCGAGAAGAAGAATGTCCTATTTAGACCATCAAATACGTGTACCATTGGTGCTCTTCTTGATAATGACTTTTTCTTCGTAACAATTTCATGTCCAAAATATGGTTTCATTAGCAATAGGAATCTACTTAAAAGAAAAAAGTATTTTATATAGATAACTGCCTTGCCAAAAAATAACCCTGCAGAACTTTGAGCAGACGGAAACATTTCTTTTGCTACCAGCCATGTGTTTTCTGTGGTGAGCCTTTCAAGGCCGCAGTCGTGCACCTCTGCTGGAGAATCTCTGGACCAGGAGGTGTGGCTTCTGTCCTCAAACTGGCCAATAACAATCCGTCTCCACCCTGACCCCGAGACGCTTGGCTGAGTTGAGGTAATACTGCAGCCACTGAAGTATGACAGAAGGAGTGCCCAAGATGGAGACACATGCCCAGGCATCTCCCTGCGGGGCTGCATAACCCCTTTTAGAAAATCAGAGGAGCTGGACCACAGCAGCAAGGCAAGTCCTGTTCCTCTCATCTCCCTGAGGTAAAAGAGTTAAGGCTCCAGGTGGTACCCCAGTGTCCTAGTCCAGGACCCCTTCTGATTCTACGTGGCCCTGCCTCCTGCCAGGGCTCTGTGTGCAGCCTGGTCAGAGATGTGCCTTCAGATACCACAAATCTGGGTGAAAAGAAATAATTGGGGAGGGCCGTGGCTATCATGGGCCAGGGCTGATGACAGAGTCAACAGAGCCCAGAAAGGTAAGAAAAACCAGAGGATGGGATGCTGGCTCACTAAGATGTCCACGTCCTCATCCCAGAACCTGTGAGTATTAGACCAGACATGGACATGGAACATCAGATGTGACTATCAAGGACTTCGAGGGACAGGTGATCTTGGATCATCCAGATCGCCTGGTTCTCATGCAAGGGAGGCTGAAGTGTCGGAGTCAGAGCCACACAAGGGCAGGGGCCAGGTGAGGGGCAGTCTCTGGGGCTGGGAAGATGAGGGGACACCCAGCACTCAGTCTTGATGGGAACACGGCTGGTGGCCTACTCTGGGACATCTGGCCTCTGGGACCGCAGGAGAATAGACCCTGTTACTGTGGACCCCAGTATACTCTCCTGCCACCTGGCGAAAGGAACCTCACACCCACCTGAGGAGCAGGGCTGAGCAGGTGCAGGTGGGTGGGGAGATGCTCGACACCACAGGGGCTGCTCATGGTGCCATCCCCTGACCCCGACATCCTGCAGCCTGGGCATCTCTTGCCCACATGGTCTCTGTGAAACCTCTTGCTTGGCTTGGGAGGCCCACCGGCCTCTCCTGTCCCACGTCCCTCCAGCAGGGGGCTCTGCCTACCTTTGCTTCTGAGAACCTTCCCCAGCAAGTGCACAGTAGACTGCTGTAGATGACAGAGACACAGGCCCATAGCAGCCATGCCCATTAGAAAAGGTCTGGGCTCCCCAGACTCAGGGCTCCTCTTCAGCCCCCTATGTGTGGAGATGCCACAGGGTCCTGCACAACTGGACGCAACGTGGAACGGACACAATTTATTACTCTGGCTGCTGCTATTGCTGTAACCAACTTGGTCTCTGCCCCAGGCAGGAGTCTCATGTGTCAACTATGTCCATGACGCTGTGCCAGGGGACCTTGCCAGCTGGAGACAACTTCAGCACCTTTATAATTTCTCTCCCCGATTTGAACGTGAGTCTTGAGCATAATAAGCAAAGAATGGGAACCTGCACAAGATGCACATGAAAAAGTGAGCCCCCCAATGCGCTGCGGATCTCCTTGAAGTCCAAAGGTGAATGATGACCCCTGATGGTCATGGTGGCCCTGCTTTGTAGTATGCCTGGCACATGCTATGGGGGCCAAGTGCTCTACCACAGAGCTGCAGCCTCAGCTCTGAAACGAAGGCTTCAGAAGACATATAATGGCAGGGAAAGATGTTCATGTCAGCCTGAAAAAGGCTTAAAATGGGATTTAACATAGTTTCTTCTTTTTTTGTTTGTTTTTTTTTGCTTTTGAGACAGGGTCTTGCTTTGTAGTTCAGGCTGGCCCTGAGCTCACTATGGTGCCCAGGCAAGCCGCTGCGGACTCAGCAATCCTCCTGTCTCTGCCTCCCGAGTGCTGAGATGACAGGTGTGAGCCACCATGTTCGGCATTGTGGTATGCGGTGTTGATTGTTGGTGGGCGTGTCTTCATGCCCAGCATTATATGTGGTTACCGGGGATCGAACTCAGGACCTTGCACTTGCGAGGCAGGCGCCAGAACCACTGAGCTAACCCTCCGGCCCCCTAACATAGTTTCTTCTTAAAACATCAGGCAAAGGAAGAGGGCACTGTTATCACACCGCTTGTGTTATCACACAAGGGACCTGTGTGCTCCTTTTCACCATCCCCAAACCAGCCCTGCTTCCCCTCCCGATGGAGGAACTGCTGCATGACAAGCTTCCTGGTGCCAAATGGTTGGGTAATCCTGCTGCTGTATGCGATCAGCAGATGCAGAGTCTCTCTGGTGTTGAATTGTGGTGCCCAGCCCTGTTCCTGATGTTAAATGGTCACTTCCCTAATGTGACCACCAGCCTCTGGGAGGGATTTCTTTGAGAGGGATCCTGTGACAAGCGTGTTGGGGAACAGTGGGTGCTGGTACACCCACTGTTCGGTTCACCCTGTGGGGAGCCGCATACACCAGAGAGAGCCCTTCGCTTCATTCCTTCCACTTGGAAACACACTCTCTTCCCCAACAACCTCTGTGGTCATTTGCAGGGGTCAGAATTTGCAAGAGCTCATTTAGGGAGTCCCAGCTTGCAACTGGCAGACTGGTTTGCACATCAAGGTCAAGATGGCTGAGGGGCAGTCGGGAAGCGATGTTCTCGACTAAGGTGCCACAGAACCCTCCTGATTGTGAACCCATTTTGCTTGATTCCCCAGGTCTCACTGGAAGTAGAGTTTCTATGAAGCGGCTCTGCTGGCATGGATGGGCCCTGGCAAAAGGCTGATCCTCTGCACCCACTGGCCTGCTTACTGGTGCTGCCCAGGCCTCCTCGCTTCACCTTTACCCTGCTGGGCTTTTCCTAGCCTGGTCGGACTCCTGCTGCTTCCTTAAAATGTTTTCCTTTTCCCAGTGGACCTCAGCTTCTCAGCCACTTACTCCCGCCCAGATCCCAAGCCTAGGCTCAGTGGTGGGATTGGTGACGCCACAGAATACTCCCTGTCATCCGTCAGAGGGCCCCTGTGGGCTGTGTCAGGGACACATGAGGTCTCTCAGGTCTGGCGGCAATGTGAGGGTGACCGGTTTACTCGGGTAGCTGAGGAGAAGGCTCCTGTGCAAGGGCCCCTTGGAGTCCTCAGGGGTCAGGGCTTGGCTATTTCTGGGACTGCAGAGCCTGTGGGTCCCTTATTTACCCAGCAGGCTTTGAGATCCTAGGAGGACACAGGGGTGCTTTTGCTGCCTGTGCTTGTTCTGTTTTCTTAGGATGGAGGTAGGCCTTATCATCTTTTCTTTTTTGCTTAAGAGCTTTACTGAGGAATAATTCATGTGCTTTAAAATTCTCCTGTTTTAGTTAGAACATTGTACAATTTTTAGGAAATCCACAGAACTAGGCCACCATTGGTAATTTCTGGTTTTGGAGTCCCTGTTACTGGAAAACATTCTGTACCCCTATCTGAAATTCTCAAGTCTACACCAGACGTGTGTTCTCTGCCTTTGCAGATTTGTCTGGTTTGGACATGGCACATAAAGGGAGGTCCTATGAGGCTTCTTTCACAAGATCCCAGTTGGTGCACAGGCAAAGGGCGGTCAAAAACTTCAGTGAATGTTTATGTTAAAAACTCCTTATAGCAAAAGACATACAGTCAATAACAATGGAGCAGGGATCTTTGAAGTAGCAGTGTATTTTGAGGGGGATTAATGGCAATGTGTCTTCCACTGTAATGGATTTTTTAAAATGTAAATATTCAGGGCCGGAGGGTTAGCTCAGTGGTTCCGGCGCCTGCCTCGCAAGCGCAAGGTCCTGAGTTCGATCCCTGGTAACCACATACAATGCTGGGCGTGGAGACTCACGCCCACCGGCCATCAGTACCACATACCACAGTGCAGGGCATGGTGGCTCATGCCTGTAATCCCAGCACTCGGGAGGCAGAGACAGGAGGATTGCTGAGTTTGAGGCTTGCCTAGGCTACATAGTGAGCTCAGAGCCAGCCTGAACTACAAAGTGAGACCCTGTCTCAAAAACAAAACAACAAAACAAAACAAAACAAAAAAAGTAAATATTCACTCTATTTCTTGTAATGTCAAGCAAATGAAAATAGGAATTGGAAGTAAAAATAACAAATCTGAGGGGCCGGAGGGTTAGCTCAGTGGTTCCGGCGCCTGCCTTGCAAGCGCAAGGACCTGAGTTCGATCCTCAGTAACCACATATAATGCTGGGCATGGAGACTCACGCCCACCAACAATCAACACCGCATACCACAATGCCGGATGTGGTGGCTCACGCCTGTAATCCCAGCACTCGGGAGGCAGAGACAGGAGGATTGCTGAGTTCCAGGCTTGCCTGGGCACCATAGTGAGCTCAGGGCCAGACTGAACTACAAAGCGAGACCCTGTCTCAAAAAGCAAAACAAAGCAAAACAAAAACAAAAACAAAAAAACAAATCTGAGAATGTTTTCCATAGAAGGCACTTTTGGTCACTGCTTAATTAATACAAAACATTTAATTACATTTCTACACATCTGGTGCAAAAATACCCACGGTGTTTAGGGGTCAGGTTTTATGTGGAGTCTTTTAGTAGTCAGAACAAACAGACTCGCAATGTTCCCAATGAACTTGAAATTGCTGAGTCTGAGCTTAGGAAGATTAAGAACAGCCTGTGCCAGGCCGGATGTGGGTCCAGACTCGAACCTGCTCATTAGCTCTAGGAGGGTGTCATGGGGAGGGGGGCAGTTTCTCCGGATCTGGACTCCGAGGAGCCGTCAGTTCTGAGGAGACTGCTAGGGTGCTGAACCAGACAACCAGGATGACCCTTTTACACTGTGTCTTTTGTCTCTGTCAGTCTATTCTCACTAAAGAAATGTTGTAGGGTTTCCCACCTGACTGTACAGGTGTGTGCAAGTATAAGCGGGAGGAAGAAGGGGGAATCACAGGCTTCTGGGCTTGCCTCTCCCATCTGGAGGGGGGGCGAGGCCGTGAAGCCAGGGTCCCTCACCAGGCTGCCTCTCCTGTAGCTGCCCTCTCTCAGCCAGGTGGAATGCCAGTACAGGGCTGGGAATGACTCCCCATCAAGGACGTGAGGACAAACGTCTAATGAAAACTGTCACCAGAGCTTTAATGAGGAGGTTGTCTACTGGAAAGGACTGTCGAAGTTAAAACTTCCAGCTGTGTTCCTGAGTGGCCAGTAACCTCACCACTTCCTTGCTGTTTTCAAGGCTGCCCAGGGCTACAAGGGAAGCCCTGTAGCCGGGACTTGTGGTTCTCTAGAAGCCTGTCAGCAGTGCCTTTGTGTAAGGGGCACCGCAGATGGGCCAGGGTCCAGAAGGTACACGGTACCCGGCCAGACCCAGAGTGGGCAGCCTTGGAGGAGGGCAACCGAGGGAGGAGGACTCTGCAGGCCCAGGGCAGGGTGTGGGGTCCAGGCGGTCACAGTGACCTATGGCCCTTGGGTCAGTCCATAAGGTGCCAAGCCATGGTCACAGGCAAGGGATAGAAAGCCAAACTAGAAGATGTGCTGCCACAGTCCAGTGAGCACTTGGAGTGAGGCAGGACCCAGGCCTCGGGAAGGCTGCCAAGATACCAGGCGGGTGCTGTGGTTTGGTAGGGGTTTCCTCTTACACTACCAGTGCCATTCCCGTGGTTCTCAGTGCGCGGCTGTGAAGACACAGGGCCTTGCTAGGAGATGGGGGGGGGGGCACACGTTAGGTACTGCTCTGTGAATGGATTAGGTTTCCAGCAACTGCACTAGTTACCAGAAGAGCAGCTATTGTGCACTGTTTCCTGCACCCCCACTTCCTCTCCTCTCTAATACGAGCTGACACAGCACAAGTCCCTCACCAGAAGCCAAGCAGTGGTGGTGCCCTCCTTTTACACCTCCTGAATCATGAGCTAAATAAACTTCTCTTTACAAAAGTTACTAGTTTTGGGCATACTGTTACAGCCACAGAAAACAAAGATAGCATTTTAGTAAGATTTCACCCCATGCGTTTTGCTGAGGAAGGAATCCAGTGGAATCTGAGCTTGGGAAGCAGTAAAGTCACACACCACTTGTGGCCATGGCCTCACAGCATGGCCTTACACAGGGAGGCAGCTTCTCTGCATGGTAGCGAAGGATATCAAGGAGAGGCTAAGGAGCCTGTCTGGACCTGCAGGTGGACACACAGGAGACAGAACTTGAAGGGTTGGGAGGCCGGCAGGGTTGAGGGGACAGGTCTAGAGCCCCATCCACCCTAACTTGCTCATCTTGCCTCATCACTTGTAGCTCTTTGCTTGCAACAGTGTAGGTTACTTCTCTAGGGAGGCTCAGGGGCTCCTCTCTAGCATGTCCATGCTGTCACCCAGCCAGGTGTGGGCCTCTGCTTTGGCTTTACCCCAAGTTACCCAAGGACTTGTGACACTCACAAGACCAAGCATTACCTCTGTCACTTTGGTCTCTGGGGGTGGGGCTGTCAGGGGGTTATGGGGAACTGCCAGCACCCAGGTGGCTGTGGAGCAGCCATTCTCACAAGGGTGGGCCTCAGGTCAGCAGACCAAGCCTTGCTTGGGAACTTGGTATGCAAAGCAGGACCTCTGGGGCTGGGGCCCAAGCCTGGACCAGAAAACAAGGCCTCTATGTGGCTGCTGAGGATGTCTGCCTTAGAGAGGGTTTCTCAACCTCAGAAATGCTGACATTTTATGCAGGACAATTTTCTGACCCATGTGCATTGTGGGCTGTTTAGCAATATCCTCCCTGGCCTCTATCTACCAGATGCCAGTAATAGCTCTTTGCCCCAAGTTGTGATACCTTCAAATGCTGCAGACACTACTAAATGACCCCTGGGGGGCAGGATGGGCTGAGGCCCATGCACAGGGTAGTGGCTCTCAGGCTCCACCCAGTCTGATCCAGAGATGGGCTGCAGGCCTCCCATAAGCTACAAGGTTCAATGATGCTGAGAGGCACCATACTATAGTTTAAGGCCTTTCGGTGTCCAAGTGGCAAAGCCACCTTAGAGATTTAGGTGGGAAGCATCACCTGTCCATTTGTCATGGAGAAAGACAAGTTCCCAAGATTAAGTGGCTTCCGGGATCCAAACTGCTGTGCTGGACACTGGCAGTGAGACCAGGCAGCTTAGTGACAATTCCCCGGCTATTTTATGAGTTAGACTTTCCATATGAGCATCATTATAAGGACCTTGTAAAGAACTAACACAGGACACATTACTTCTGGGGGAATAAAGCAAGATATCCTCATCACTTTTTTAGCTGCTCCATAAGTTGGCAGGCAGAGAGCCACTTTGTCCTGCCAAACTGCCTAGGCCTGCAATGCTAAACATGGCCATGGTCAGGGCCACAGTGGCTACTGGACACTTCACATTTGGCCAGTCCTAACTGAGATGTGCCATGTGACATAACCTACTGTGTTCAGAGGCTTAGCACAGAAGAATAATAGAAATACTTCCAACACTTTGTAAAATGTTGCTTATTATGCTGAAGTAACATTTTCATGATATGGAGCCAACTATGACTTGACGTGACTATCTGCAAGCCCTCCTACTGTCTCCCATCAAGTCTTCTGAACCTTTTGCATGTTTGGCTCCAGTGATCCCTGATCTGGAATAGTTCTGCCAGGACACGGCCACCGGTGAGGAGAGTGCACCTGCATGCCTCAGAGCCTGGCTGGGACAAAGGTGTCCTTTTCTTTTCTTCGTCCTGGAGAAGCCTTGGGTTTCTTTGGTACAGAGTGATTGTTCCTCACTGGGTTACGATGTGTCCGGTGACATGGTTTTCTCCGGCTTCCTTTAAAGCCTCAGAGCATGCTGTCTTTGATATTTCTCATTACCTAAAATACTTGGCTTATCTTTCTCTTCCAATTCACATAACCTGCCACCACTCATGTAGAGTGTACAACACTCCAGTTTCATCCGTGACATTTACTTAGAACATTTTCATCACCCTGAAAAGAAATCCCGCACCCACTAGCAGTTTCTCTCCATCTTGCCGATGCCACTCTCACCCTGTTCCTCTGCTCCTGGCAGCTCTTTAGCCCACCCAGGTATAAGGAACTGCCAATGCCGTGTACTTCCTGGCAGGAGAATGATGCAGCGTGAGGTGCTTTGTGACTGGCTTCTTTCACTGAGTGTAACTGAAGGCTCACTCATGTCGCAGCACGCACAGTATGCTGTTGCCTTGTAATGTTGAAGCATATTCTGTCATGTGCAGGGGCCACTCACTGAGGATGCCTGAGCCTGCAGCCACTACAAGCCTGATGGCTGTGAACGCTGGAGTAGCGTTTGCTGCAGACACGCTTTCTCATGCCTCTGTGGATATCACTGGAGCGGCACTTCTAGGTCACACAGTAACTCACTGCATTTAACTTTCTGAGAACTTTTAAATTCTGGAGATGCATTTCACTTGCCAGAAGCCCTTCAGAATCAGCCTGCGATCAAGTGCGGCTCAGTCACTGCCATTCACACAGTGGGCAGAGAGTTTTCTGCCACCCTAGCCACTTGCTGTCCCATCCCCCAGCCTGTGGCCACAAGGCGAGGAAGCCTAGGGCTGCAGAGGGTGAGTCCAAGGACACCCTTGGTGGATCAGGGTCCCCCGGGACACCTTCTGTCTGCTCTCAGGGAGAGGACAGGCACCCCATTCATGTCAGTGACCTCCTTATCCCTCTAAGCCTTCAACCTCTGAGTTTTTATAAACATCTAAATAAGGGGCTTGGCATTTTGCTCAGTGGTTCTGGTGCCTGCCCGACAAGCACAAGGTCCCTAGTTCGATCCCTGGTAACCACATACAACAATACCGGGTGTGGTGACTCATGTCCACCAGCAATCAGTACCTCATACCACAGTGCTGGGCATGGTGGCTCACACCTGTAATCCCAGCACTCGGGAGGCAGAGGCAGGAGGATTGCTGAATTTGAGGCTTGCCTGGGCTACATAATAAACTCTGGGCCAGCCTGAACTACAAAGCGAGACCCTGTCTCAAAAAAAATCATCTAAATAAAAATTTTAAATAGCAGAAAATTAGAAAATAAGGATACATGAGAAATAAGAATGAATCAGATTGGAGATTTAGCCTAGTGGTTCTGGCACCAACCTTGAAAGTGCAAGGTCACGAGTTTGATCTCAAGTAAAAAAAGAAAAAAGAAAAGTAAAAGAGTGTATCAGAATGCTGTTCCCAAAACTACCCTGACCATCTGTCCATATTACTACATACACAGTGTGTGTGCTGGTATTTTAACCATGCACAAAAGCTGTCTATACTTACACCATATAAAATACATGTGTGATTATACATTTAACTACATATAAACAGATGATTTTATGGTGCATATATGAACATATAAACATTTTGGAAACATTTACAATATTCACATACTAAAATAAAAGGTTGTCTGATAACCTACATTAGATTTCTGCTTCATTTAAAATGTTTGGCTCGGATAAACCTTGAAGAAATTCGATAGTTTTGAAAATAAACATTGCCACGCAAATCCTTCACTGGGGGGACAGATGTTAAGAGAAGAACCACTGGGTCAAAGCTGTGTTTTTTCTGAGGCTGTCGCTGCACTGCCAAGTCCTTCCAGAAAAGTCCCTCAGCTAACACTAGGATTACGACTTCTAAGACACACAGCTGCTTATTTTTTGCGTCTTGCCCATTAGCTTGCTATGGGGACCCGGGCGCCCCCTGCTGTCAGGAACGCGCCACCGCATCACGGAGAGGTGCCCACTGCTGACCTGGAACCCTGCAGGCGGTGACCTGAGACACGGTGCAGCCCACAGACAATCGCTCTTCCTGGGTTCTATGAGTCACATACAAATCTCACCTGCAAACACGCGGCGCACATGGCGGGTGGGAGGGATGTCACTGAGGGGCCCTAACAGTTCCTCCCCACACCCAGGCAGAAACACGACCTCATTCTCCTCTTCAGGTATGTGCTACTCAGGCTGAGCCACGTGATTCAGTGCATAAGTAACATACACTATCTCACACTACTTGATTAGGAAATAATTGAATTGTCTTTCCAGAAGCATCACCCCTGTCCTTCCCAAAGGGCTGGCTCAGGACTAGGTGTTCCCATAGCTACTGATGAGATGCGCGAAGCACTTGATTTACTACTTCAGAGCACATGTGCCCTGTATATGTGGCAAGCTTCTCCACTGATTTTTTGGTTGTATGCTTTTTTCAGTGCTGGGTAATCAAAGCTAGGGAATTATGTGTGGGAGCTAAATGCTCTACAGTGAGCTGTGTTATCAGCACCTTCACTATGATTTTGAAGTGAAGTCTCTTTTGGACTTGCCCATAGTGACTCTTAGAAATTTTTCCCCTTTGAAAACTTAGTAGCTGAGTGTGGTAGTAAACTCTGCAGTCCCAGCCACTTGGGAGGCAGAGGCAGGAGGACTACAAGTTTGCAAGTTGGAGCCTAGCCCAGGTAATTTAGTAAGAGAGAGAAAGAGGGAGAGGGAGAGGGACAGGGAGAGGGGGAAAAGACACTGTAGCTATAGCTTAATTTGTTCAGCATGCACAAGGCCCTGGGTTCAATTCCTACAATTGCATGGAAAAAAAAAGAAAAAAACTTGGTGATTTTTTGCATTAATAAATGAACAGATGGCATTTATTTAGATTAATTAGGCAGTTCTTGGCTAGTCACAGCTCCTTGAGGCCCACATGTCGGTAAATGGGTGTGCAGAGGGAGTGGCCTACTCACAGCAGGGTAAGTGGCCCCAAAGACAATGGCACCGAGAGGCCAAGCGATGGGGAGAGGGCTTTCCAGGGTGCCCAGCGCTACAGGCCCAGAGAGCATACCCACAATGCCAGAACAGTGGCTGCCACCTTGCTGGATATGCCCAAACATAGTGCCACTTAGCCACTGAAGTGGTTCTGTGGAGCCTTTATGTTTTCCAGGAGATGAGGCTTTGATAAATGGCATCAAGGGCTTCGGAAGGCCGTGCAGCCTTAGGGCTAGAACCAGGTCTTTGGCCTTTCACGTAATGTGGGCCCAAGTGGGTATCACTTAAACTCGACAAGAGGCCATCAGCAAAAGGGCTTGTTTTCAGAAGGACCATTCCAGCACTGACAAGGCCTGAGACCTTGCTCTGGCAAACAGGACTTCCTGTGGACACATGTGTTCCCTGAGTGTGGTGTCACAGCAGGTAGCGACGGCAGGGTGGAGAGGGGCTGAAGAAGCCTTTGCTGCTCTCCTAACTCCAAGATGAAGGATGCGCTCCCTGGTGTGAGCGAGTCACTCAGCCTCCTCAGCCTGGCAACTCCAAGCCCCAAGTGGGACATGGGCAGCAGCCTCACGATGTGGAGCAGAAACCTGGTGGCTTCCAGATAAGCCCTGACGGAGCCAGAGTGGTGGTTGTGCATCTGCACCTGGACACCTGCGCTGACCCTTGGTGCAAGCGACTCGGAGCTGGGAGAGGACTTGGGAGAAGCCACTGTGGAACCTCTGCTCCCCCCCTGCCTGGGTCTTGGGCAGCACATCCTTTCCGCCCCTCCCCTGAGCATTCCCTACGGCAGGCTTTGGGCTCACTTTGAAGACTGCTGGGATGGACGCACCTGGCTTCACCTGAGGATCCTGCCCGGCGCCGACACGCTCAGTGGTTTCAGGTGAGGACAACAGCCGTAGTGTCTGAAGGGCCCCGGTGGCTCAGGACCGGCCCCAGGAAGGCGATGCAATTAGTATCTGCAGCTGAGGGTGGCGGGGCCAGAGGTCAGGCCTGGCACTCAGAGCGCCACACCTGTTCTGATCACGGCTGCAACAGCCCCTGCCAGCTGCTCCTGACAGGTGGGCCGAAGCTGTCCACTGCATCCAGGGTCACTGTGGTCTGTGTGGGCACCAGGGCTGTGTTGGAGGCTCCTGGTGCCTGTGGAGATGCAGGAGGGCAAAGCAGGTGCCTAATGGGCCTCATTGGGAACCAGCTCAGCTGTGGCCACTACACAGCATGGCTACAAGGCCAGCAGGGCTTTGTAAGGTGGGCAGAGGTGACTCGGCCACAGTCTGGTTGTCAGCCAAGGGTGCACCCTTCCCTCACCACACCCAGGGGCACAACCGCCCAACTAGGGCACGGACGGGGACACAAAGAGACACAAACTCAGGGGACAGAGACAGACCTTGGGGGCAGGTGATGTAGCTCAGTGCATAGTGCCTGCTGCACAAGTGCAAGGTCCTGAGTTTGACCCCTGGTGTCACCACACATCCTATCACCTTGTCCTGCTGTCCAGCGTCATGCAGTGACCCTCATTATGGACCCTTCAGGGGCCCAAAAGCAAAGCACTGAGGATCAGGGTGTGGGCCATGGGGAAGGTTCATGAGGGCTTCATCTCTTTCCTGTGAGTGACTACTGTGTACTCAGCAGTTATACAGGATATAACTGTACCTTTCCCAGAGTTGCTGTGAGGTCCTGGGCCCCATGTAAAGTGTGAGGCATGGTGCAGCCAGCTTTTCTCCCTATGACCAAACTTGACACACTCAGTGGTAGGTCTATTTGGGCTTATGGTTCAGAGGAGTCAGTCTACAGTTGGCTCCACTGTTTCTGGCTTGTGGTGAGGCAGAGGATGATGGCAGAAGGGTGTTGTTGAGAGAAGCCGCTCACCTCATGGAAGCCAAGGAACAGAGGATGTGAGAGCTGCAGATCAAGGGCTAATAATCGTATCTAGTCCCAAGTCAGCCCATGACCTATTCCCTCCAACTGGCCTCACCTCCATGCCACTGAGTTATGATCCCATGAGTGGATCACTTCCATGATAAAGCCAGTGCCCTCATGATCCAGTTAGCTCTGTAGGCCCCATCTCCACCACTGCCATACCGGGGATAAGGACTTTGATACAAGTCTTTGGGGGACTGCCCATATTTAAACACAACACATGATAACTGTTTTGTGGGTGTTCACAGAGGCCAGGTACTGCTATGGTCTAGGTGCAGTATGGTGCTAACAGGGCTGTACAGTCCCAAGGATGTGCCATAGAAAGTGGAGGAAGGTGCAGGACACGTTGGCTCAGGCATGGACACACTGCCCCGGAGTTCACACACTGAGCACAGTCTTGTCAATGCATAAAGCAACTTCTCTCTTGGCCTCAGACCTGCTTCTGACCTTTATGTCATCACTGCCAAGCACATGGGTTAGCAATGTACAACATGGTGGGAGAGAGGCCAAGGTAGGGTGAGACAGACTGGTTGAGGCCCCAGATTCATGTTTCAGCCCTACCTCCACGGTAGCTGTATGTGGAGACCAGACCTGTGAGGTTCATTGAGGCCTGAGGGTGGCCCTGGATGACAGGGCTGGTACCTTTATCAAATAGACTAACACCACAGTTCTCTCCACCAGGCAAGGGCACCGTGAGAACCAGGAGCAGTGCCCTCATTGGGACCTAGATAGCTGGTACCATGGTCTTGGGGAGCGTGGAGGGCCTGCTGCCGAAGCTGCCCAGCTGAGCTTTGTTATGGCAGCCTGGGCCCTGAGACAGGCAAGCCTTCCCTGCGGTCACATGGCTTAAAGCACCAATGGGAACTTTAGCTGGGAAGTCCCTTGTCTTAAGCCAGAAACCCAGCTAAGAAGCAGTGGCCACCGGGAATTGCTGTCACCAAATACATGGACTTCAATGTGATCTCTTACACATGGGGCTGTCAAAATATATGGTGAATAAGTGAATTTTAAAAAAGAGTCATAACAAAAGATACATAGCCATTAACTCTCCTCAGAATCCTCCTTTCTCTCCCTTCAAATGTACTTGTGCCATTGTTGCTGATACTTTCTGAAGCAATTCTGGGGGGGGGGGTCCTCTTTAACTATGATGGGTCTGCTGCTGAGTGCCAACCCAGGAAAATATGGCTCTTAAAAACCTGACAGGAGAAAAAAAAAAAGGGCCGTGAATTTAACTCAGTGGCAAATGCAAGGTTCTAAGTTTGATCCATGGGAACAGGAAAATAAAAACAAAACAAAAAACACACAAAAACACTCCCCCTCAACCTGATGGTATCCTGTTTATCACATCCACCGGATCTGGCACTGGGTGACTTCTGCCTCTTCCCCAAAGTCTAAATGACTGTGAAAGGTCTGGACATCAAGACAAGCACAAGAGCAAAACAGCACAACTAAAAACTCCCGAGGACTTGCAGAGCTGCTTCAGAGATAGCAAGAACGATGGGATGAGTGTGTTGAGTGACGGGGAGGAGTTTGAGTGGAGTGGATGGCTATATGTCTCCCACTGCAATACGTTTTTAGAACACACACACACATATGTATATTGTACATATATGTATATGTACACAAGCTTTGAGGCACACACAGCAGAGTAGCTGCTTGCCACTGCAGGACTGCAAGACAGTGTGGAACCTTCTTGGCCTCGGTCTCGACTGCCCCTCAAGTCTCTTCCTCCCAGAGAGGCCTGGTGTTCTGGAATTTATTGATGTCAAACTTCGTTGGAGAGATGCCACCTCTTCCAGGGCTGCTGGTGAAACCCCCGAGTGTCACTTTACTAGGTGGTGTAGACCTGTTCTTGCTGTTCTTTGGAAAACAGGGATGATTCCAGAGGATTAAAAAATCTTCCCCATGTTTTTTTTTTTTTTTTTTTTTTGAGACAGGGCCTCGCTTTGTAGCCCAGGCAAGCCTCCAACTCAGCAGTCCTGTCTCTGCCTCCCAAGTGCTGGGATTACAGGCGTGAGCTACCACGCCCGGCCCTTCCCCATGTTTTGTTGAGACGAAACATGCTTGTTAAAGAAAAATAAAGCAGACCTAACTGCTCATGGATATGATTGGTAACATCAGGAATGGGAGTTTTAAAATCACATTTAATTTTTTAAAGCAATTATAAGCTTTTATAAGGCAGGACACCATATCCTCGGCACTTGCATTTTCTCAGTGCAGAGCGTACTGCTGTGGGAATGTGGATGTCAGGGTTTGCCTGCCTTCTGCGGCAGTGCTGCCCTCGTCAGTCTGCGTGGACATAGGAGCAGGTCTGCTTTCCTGCCAGGTCGGTGCGTTGGGCAGAATGCACACCTGTCTCCATCACCATGCTCCCAGGAACACTACTAGCAGCGCGGGGCCCAGGAGACCTGCGCCCTGAGCTCCTCTGAACTGCGTTCTAGCTTGTGAGATGAGCTTCGGCTTCACACAATTGCAGTGGTCCCGCACAGGTAACACGGTCCCACCTCCCCCGAGAACTGGTGTTTGCAGTACTGTGGATGTAGTCTTTTCATTAGACTCTGGTGGGGGGCATTTCTCTTCTTTTATTAATTCTGCTCAACTTCAAGTTTTTTTAAAAAAAACTAAAATGTTCAGTGAACATCTACCACAGTTGCCCTCTGCTTATGTCCACTTTGTGTACTTAGACAGGTGCAGGCTGCAGGCTCCCTCTGCTCCCTGTAGCACACCTGAAGGTCCACGGCTCTCAGGTGGTGCTGGCTATCTGAAGGGCACTGACATCTGCTAGTGATGCGGAGCAAGCTTTTGGTAGGTCGTTCCTGCGCATCAGCGTTAGGCAGAGCTCTTCAGGGCAGAAAGTGTGGCGACCCCAGCTCTGGCACATGCTCAGGGTCCTCTGGTGACAGGTCCAAGGTCAGTGCAGGCCTGGTCCAAGTCATGGGTTAAATTATAGGCTGCCATCGTGTCATGAGCACGTCCATCCTTTGGGGGATGCTGCATGTGTCCAGGCCACAAGAGGGACCTGAATTCGAGGGAGTCTCTAGGGAATGATGCATCTGCTACACAGTACTGGTCTGCTGGATCCCAGTGGGATAAAATCTTGTATCAGTATAAGTGACCTTTAATTATTCCAAACATTAAAATGCACTGCCACTGCTGCTAGCACTTTCTGGGGACTCAAGTGACTTCTTGAAAGAAATCAGGCCCTGTAGTCAGGGTGGCTTGCTTTTCCATAGCTTTAGCGGGTCCATGCTTGCAGCCTGGTGATGTCACCACAAAGCCACCATGGACTGTCAAGGCTAACTTCCTCAAGAGCTCTGCATAGCTGTGGGCAACTTCAGCCTTCACCCATGCAAATGCCAATGGTTGGGCTCCTGTGACCGGAATCACCTCTTATTTGTGCTGCCTGTCATCTCAAGGTCTCATGTCTGACCCAGGGTCTCTGAGAGCATACTAGAATGGCATCAAGGAAACCTGTCTTTTCCCAGGCTCCGCATTTGCCCGGGGACCCTGTCGGTCTGGGGAGGCTCTGACTCTTCCTCTTGGCCTTCCTGACCCTCCAGCCATCACTTCCTAGGATGCTCACTGGACACGGGCTGGCCTCCACCTGACCCATGCACAGCCCACTCAGGGCCTGGCTCTGGTCCATTCCTTCTGTCATGTGGGAACCATGCCACAGAAAGGGATTCACCCTGGCCTGCTTCCCACTGCTGGGCACAGGCCTCTGTCCCTCTTCCTCACCTTCAGAAATTTCTCCTTATCTCTCTTCTTCAACTAGCCTAGTTCATATAACACAGAATCCAGGTAGTAAAGGGCACAGCCACACACAGCCAGCATGTGTTCATCAACCTCAAAAAAACCTTATATCCCTTTATCAGCCACTCCTAATTCCCACTGACCTTCCCTCCCCGGGCCACAGAAATGCTAGCCCACTTTGTTCCTATGGATTAGTCTGTGTGGGTCATACATGCAAATTGAACAGCACAGCATGCAGCTTTTTGAGTTTGGCCTTCTTTAGCATGTTTTCAAGGTTCTTTGTGCTGTGACATGTATCAATATATACTTAATCCCTTTTTATGGCCCAATAATATTTCACTGTAGACAGACCATCTTTTGCCTATCCAATCACTGGTTGATGGACATGTGGTTTGCCTCCACCTTTTGGTTATTATGAGTAAGGTTGTTATGAATGCTCATGCACACATTTTAGAGTGAATATGTGTTTTCATTTGTTAGGCATGAACTTAGGAGGTGAACTTCTGGATTATTTTTTTCAGAAAGTGAAAGACTGTTTTCCAATGTGGTTGTACTGCTTAAAGTCTGAGGCTCCACTGTCCCCTTGTCCTGGCCAGCACTGGCCACAGCCATCCATGGGGTGTCAAGTGGCATCATGTGTTCTCTATCTGCATTTCGCTAACAAGTCATAATGGGCTTAATGACCATTTATAGATCTTCTTTGGAGAAATGTCTGCTTGAATTCTCTATCCATTTTAAGATGGGTTATCTCCTTCTACTGGTGAGCTGTAAGCATTCCTTATGCATTATGGATACTAGACCCCTACCAGGTATATGATTTTCAGATACTTTGGCCCATACTGTCCACCAAAATACCCAAAATTTAAAATTTAATGCAGTTTGATTTTTTTTTTTTTGGTGTGTGTGTGTGTATTGCTTGTGTTTTAGGTATCATATCTAGGAAAGCATTGCTTCAACTGGGCCTGGTGGCACATGCTATAATTCCAGCACTCTGGGAGGCTGAAGTAGGAGGATACAAGTGCAGCCAAACCCATGTCAAAAAATTAAAAAGAGCAAAGGCTGGGGATGTAGCTCAGTGTAAAGGCCTCGCGTTTGATCTAGAAATATGAGGGAAAAAAAAGACAAAAACAAAAAACCAACAAAAGAAAACACATGACAAAACTTTGCCTAATCTAGCATCACAAAAATTTATTCATATGTTTTCCAGTTTCAATGTTTGCCCTTAGGTCTTCAATCTATTTGAAGTTAATTTTGTGCATGACATGAGATAGGGTTCTAACTTCATTCATTTGCATGTGACTATCCAGTGTCCCACCAGCATTTGGTGAGATTTTTCTTTCCCCATTAAATCATCTTGGAGTCTTTTTTGATCAATCAATTGGCCATGATGGGGCAGGCTTATTTCTGGACTGTTGGTTCAATTTCACTAAACTGTATTCTATTCTTATGGTGCCACGTGGTCCTTGAATACTGTGGTCTTGTACTAAGTTTTGAAACCAGAAGGTTTTAGCTCTCCAACTGTGTTACTGCTTTTAAGACTGTTTTGTCTATTTGAGGATCTTTTAGATCTCTGTATGAATTTTTGAGACAGCATGTCCATTTTGAAAGCGATTGTGTTTAATCACACGTTAAGCTTATTCCTTAGTATTCTTTTATATGGTACTGTAAGTACCATATAAAACCTTCATTTTATTTTGGCTATTAATTATTAAGATGCAGGAACACAACTGAGTTTTGCATACTGATCTCATATCCATCAATCTGTGGAATTCATTCGCTAGGTTTTAGTAGTTTCTTTTGGGTTCCTCTTGATTTTCTTTGTCCAAGAACATGTCACCTGAAAATACAAATGGCTTCCTTTTTACTTCTGAAATGGATGTCTATTTTCTTTGTCTTGCCTAATTCTCTGCTTTGAATCTGAATTCTGATGTGGACTACAAGTGAAGAGATCCTTTTTGTTCCTGATCCGAGGGGGAAAGGCTCACACTATTTCACCATTAAGCACCAGGTGGGCTGTAGAGTTTTCACAGAGGCCTTTATCAGGTTTAAGCATTGTCCTTCTACCCCTAGCTTGCTGAGTGTTTATACCATGAAAGAGCGTCAGATTGTGCCAAGGGTACTTCCCCTCTCTTAAGATGATCACTTTGGTTGTTGCCTTTATTATATTAATGTGTTGCATGATGTAAATTGATTTTTGTCAAACCAACCTTTCATTCCTAGGGAAAATGCTATTTGATTACAGCATTTGACCTCTTCTCCTGGGGTCATAGAGGTGCTCTTTGGCTGGGATGGCATTGTGGATATGCCAGGCCAGACTGAAGTCTGGTACAGGAAAAGAAAAACAAATGATCTCACAAGTGAGGAATGAGGTCTAGGGGGTTGGGCTGAGGCAGAAAATCCACAGGCAGGGTCATAGACAACTGCTTGGGGTAGACCAAAGCTTCTCCAAATTTAATGAGCACCAGAGTCACCTGGAGGGTCAAGACCAACCCAAGGGCCCTACCCCAGGGATGCTCACTGGCCCAGCTAGGGGTGGGACTTGAGGAGATGCACTTCTCAGTGAAGCTGGTGCTGTAGGGAACCAGTGCACAGATGCCGAGTATAGCAAATACAGTATATGCCCCTCTTGTACATCAGCACACTCTCACTATCCCTGGACTGCACACAGGCCCCTTGTCACTTTCACGAGTAGCTTACAGGACTCGGGAACAAAGCTGACTGTACTTTCCAGATAAAAAGGAGCCCAGAAAACTTCATAAATACCCTTTTCTTTTAACATGAACTCTCTAAGATTAAGTGAATGGGGTTAGTGACTAGTTTTAGCTTATAAATGAGTAAATACTTGGCTATTACTACAGAAGATGCTGGCTATGGAGTCAGAACTAGAAATCCTATGGCCTGGTTCCATACTTTCTTGAGCAAGTAAAATTAATATGATGGTGAGGCCTCTGAAGTACAGGTCCCCTATTTTTAACAAACAGCACTGGGTTAGAGACCTGGGCCAGCTGGGCTGCTGTGGTTATGTAGAAAGCTGGCCCAGAACTCGTGCCTGCATTAGCTGACCCAGACAGTCAGGGTTTATACCAGTGGCTCTGTACGAGTTCTTAGGGTCAACATGCACCGCAGACAGGCAGGCCTTTAGGGTGAGGACTGGGAGACCTAAGAGTTCTGAGTTACCACATGAACACAAACTACAGTGACTGATGCTTTGCTGTAGTGAAGCTGCCAGATTCTGTAAGTAGAAAGACACTGCAGTCATTAATACACTAGTATCGACACCCAGACATATTCTGGACGATGAAAGCAGCCCAGGAGCTGTGCAGGGAGATGAGGGAAGTGGCACCACTAAGATCATGGGTTCTCTAGATTCTGGGCTGATTTGGAGTCCGCCGTGAGATGCTGAGTGGCAAAGGAGGACTGAGGCAAAGGAGAACCGAGAATGTATGTCAGGAGTGCAATTCTGGTCAAATGACTCCTGCGATCCTGGGTGACCCTCAACCCCGCATTCCCCTCATTTGGAAGATGAGGATTATTATCTGAGTTGAAGGAGGGCTTTGTGCTAAGTAAGGAAAAGCACCCAGGGTCCTAGGAACTCCAGGCAGGGCAGGTTTATTGCTCCTCCTTCATTAAGAAGATGAAGAAGCAAAGGTTCCTTAGAAGAGAATTTCCAAGGCAAAGCCATGAATATGGCACAGAAGATGCCTTCTTTCGGAGGATCACAATAGAGGCGGTGGTGGCAGGAGCACCTGTCAGCCTAGGGTATGTAATTCAGCACTGGAAAGGTTCATCTTCCCAGCCCACTCCTTCCTGCCCTCTCCCAGGTAGACCCAGGCTCCACTGTGGCCGAGGCACCTGGTGACAGCTGTTCTGTGCTTCTCTCTCATGCTCTCACCAACCAGAGGTGCCGGAAAATCTTAAAAACCACAAACTCCTCAATTGTCTCCATGGCTACATTGCAGAGTGAACGATAGGGATTTTTCAACCTGAGACAGCTCTCCGGTAGCACACATCGTTTTCCTGCAGGATCAAATAAATAATGGGGGTTCACGTGTAGCAGGTGGCACAGGGCACCAATCACCCCATTTTGGTCCAGCTGGTTCAAAGGCAGATGTGAATACGGTCATCCTCTAAAAACTGGAACCCATTAAACTTAACCTGATGGAGAATCTTCTCAAAACTGCCTTTTTTCTAATTAGAGCAAGTCTGTCTGGGCAGCATCATCAGAAAGCCCTGCACTGAGCATGCAATACGCTGCCTGCCCGTGGCTCACGGGTGAAGCGCTGCATCCGCCATCAACGTATCTGTAGGTATTATTTTTAAGGCAGTGTTAATGTACTTCTCATCTGTACATTTTCCTAATTGGCTTAATATTTATAGTAGAATATTTCTGACCTGGGCCCAGAGCTCTAGTAAACTCAAGCATATTTAGCAATGTGCTAATGAGGCCCATCCAGTCACGGCATTGCTCTGTGAGTTATGGCTCTCTCGGCCTGATACCAGCTCGGCTTGCTAAAAAGAACTTGCTGAAATATCTTAAGCAAGAGCTCAGGTCCCCAAGCAGCTGCTGGGTTTGCAGAGCTGTGGATGTATAAACTTTACTGGCAGTAAATGTCACTCCTATGAGCCGACGGCGTGCCTGTGAAGCCACCTCGGCTCCTCAGAGGATCTGTCGTCAGTGCAGTCCCTGTCTGGACTGGGAGCCGCGAGGGTGGCCCCACTGTGGCTGGGCCGGGGCACAGCCGCAGACAAGCACGCCACGGTGACAGAAATTCACTTTGAGTTGCAATTAGTGGCGCTGTCATTTTTGGGGGCCCCTGCCAATTAATTAAGCCTGTCAAACAGAAAACTCCAGCATTCACATGATAATTTATATTGGAAGAGACGAGCTTCATGGGCACAGAGGCTCCTTCTGCAAACAGGATCTCCCCTCAGAGTGCTGAAATGAACAGTGAAAATAACTCACATAAAAGCACACTAAAAAGCATCACACACGCGTGTGAGGGTCTGCACGGGAAGAAGAAAGTTAAACTGTCCTTGTTGTAATTGTTAACTCTGATCGCCGAGTAGAAGACAGGCTGATTAAAACTCCAAACGAGCCCCCAGCTCCCTGAACCTCTGCGTCCGGGATGATAGAATCAGAGGAGTTTATTCATACCATTAAGCCCCAGAGAACTTAATTGAAAGAAGAGCACAGCCCGGACCTTGACAAGCGGGAGGTCACAGTAATTGCTGCCGGACATATTTAACATTAAGATAATCAGGCCATTAATTACCCTTTGGATCATTAAATCAGCCAGTTGCAAAATGAAATTTCTGCCTCTATTACTCACTTGAGAGACCACAGGGGTGGCCTTTAATTTATCAGGGAGCTTGAGATACAAAGGCTGGGGCTGGGGGAGGGCAGGTAGGGAGGGGGCCCGCACACCGGAGTGGCGGCGGGGCAGGGCATCAATCCGCCATGCTCGGTGATCGTGGCAAATTAACTAGGTAAGATAACCTCCGCTTCCAAAGGCAGAAGCTGGGGGTATGTAAATAGATGAGGGCAGACAGGGAGATCAGAGTCTGCACACCACTTAGCAGGATAATAAAGGAAATCATCCTTGATTATCAGTGCTAATTTGGACACTGCCGGTAGCTTGTTATGCGTGTTCTGAGTAGCATTTAATTAATTCAATTGCTTGTTAATGAGGGAAGTGACATGTGGGGAGCAGATGCCACCCAACTGCAGATGGACGCTGGTCATCACAGCAAAGTCCTTTTCTCTGCTTCTCCCAGTTCTCCCCTCCCTTTTTTTTTTTTTTTTAAAGAAAGAGCACAGGGAAAGGTGTCGAGCATAGAGGAACACTCAAAAGAGACAAAACATTGACCTCGGTGGGCCAAGAACTGTTGAAAAATAATCAGAATAGACAATCCTGGGGCTGCATGGGCAGTGATGCTCCCCAAGGCCACATTTGGAACAGTGCATCTTTATGGCAGAAATTGGAGCCTCAGATTAGGATATTGTGATCTTCTGATCAAACCTAACAAGACAAAGACGTGGCCAAGTGGTGCTGCTTTTAATACCTCAGAGTCGGCTGCAGGGATCCAATTATTTTCAGTTTGGTTACATTTTCCCTTTATCAATATCTCCATGTGCATAAATAAGATGAAAGTGGTGTTTTGGAATCAAAAGGAGACAGCACTCCCGCGCTGGGCAGACTGCAAGCTCCCGTCTGCAAGTGTGCGGCCAGTCTCCCCACGCGGGTTTCTCATGTGGCCTCATCTTCCTATGGAAGGCGCTATCTTTTTACAGGTTAGAGACAAGAGGGGAGTTTAGGCAGGGAGGTTAACTTACAAATAATATTCAAAAAAGGAAAAAAGGATGATAAAAAGGGGAAAGGATGTATATTAAATCAGCCAACTTGTTCCCTTCCAAGTGGCATCAAAGAGGTAATGGGTGATTTCAGAGCTTCTCTCAAGAGCTCTTTCATGGAAATACCAACAGTTCTGCACTTCCAGGTTGCTTTGATTTCCTAGCCCCCCCCTAAGCAGTCTCCGAAGCTCTGCATAAATACGCTACCTGTGTGGAAATGCAGACGGAGAGGCCTCTACAGACCCTCCCTGGCCAGATGCCTCAAGGCAGGGACAAAGTTGGAGGCAAGGAGCCCCGACAGCTTAGCAGAGGGTGCTTTGGGCCCGGGGAGCTCTGCTCAGGCCTGGGAGGAAATGATGTTCCCTGTGGTCAATCCAAAAGGCTCCTGCCTAGAAGTGGGGGTGACAATGGAGAACTCAGGGCCACAGTGTGCCAAATGGCCCCCAGCGGCTTTGTTTGTGCCACTGTCTCTATGAACACACAGGAATCTTGAGGTCATGATAAGACAGGGGCATGTGGCCTATGTGACACATTGACCACCTCCCTCATTTATTCACTTGAGAAATGTTCACGTGACTGTTGTGCCTCTATCTCTGAGTTTATCATTCCTGCATCTGGAACGAAGGAGTTCTGAGACCTCTTTCTGTGGGTGACAGCCATTCATGTCCTCACCCTGGAACCCAGAGCCCTGCCTGCCCGGAGGCTCCAGGCTCTGCTCTCAGCATACTCCATCACGTCCTGCACGGAAACCCCTCCTTAACCCTAACCCCAGTTACTCCTGCCCACTCTTTCTACCTCTACACCATTAACCGTTCCCATTAAATCAATATTTTAAGTGTGTGCTTAAATGGTATCAATAGCAATTAGAGAGGGGAATTCTGATTCCACCCTTGATGTAGTTAATTGTTGTCTCATCGATTTCTCCTCTAACATGATTCTCTCTCCAAATTAAACCCCTATTACAGAGGGGATGAAGGACATCTTTCCCCCCCATGACAATAAATTTAATATCGAATGTGCTGCAAAAAAATGTCAGCTGCTGCAGAATCCATCCAAAAAGATTTTTTTCTCCTTTCCTGGGAGTAATTAAAAGATGCTTTCCTTGACTAATGATTCCCCTGTTTAGGAAGGGGAAGTCAATAGTGCTTCAGCTGCCGTCAGCTTCGATTGATCATGATGCTGCTCAAGTTTGAACGGCAGTTCTCGGAGCAGCTGAGAATCCCTGGAACCAATTACAAGCCCTCCGGAGCTGCCCTAACGGGGGTGTGGGGACCACAGGCAGAAGGCCAGCCAGCTGTGCCGGGTGCCTGCCTCCTCAGCTGCCCGCAAGCCTGGGGATACCAATGTGTGGTGTTTTGGGGATGGGTTGTTTCTTCGGAGAAAGATCTGCTGTGTTCGTGTGTGTGTGTGTGTGTGAATGACACATTTTTAATTCTATTCTGCTGTCAGAATGAATCTTCTGAACAAGATGGAACAAATCAGAGCTTCTTGCAAAAACATCTGGGCCCCTTTGCAAAGGACTGGACTTGGTTTTTCCTTGTACAGACATAAATAACTATGAAAAGCTTTCTTTAGGGCATTTCCTTTGGGCCACATTAAAATCCCTTGGCTGCTTCTGCTAACAATCCCAGGTTCTGCAGAGAGAAGGAAAGAGCTGGGCAGGGTGGGTTAGGAGGGGCATTGCTGAGCAGGACGCAGATGAGGTCCCACCCTCACACAGAGGGCTGGTGGGGGCACCAGTTTCATTTCTCTCGGGAAAGCGAAGGAGGTGGTGGAGGCAGTGGGTGTTCACATTTTTCCTGTACTTTGGGGCTGTGCTGCTGTTGGCTTGGTACTGTGTCCCTAAGGCTGTGTTCCCTGGGGACTACAGAGGCCTCTAGTCTCCTCTGTGAGCCTTCCAACCACTGTGCTGGCTGACTGCAGACCTCTTGGGAACACCGGACAGAATGAAGGACTCCCCATGCCCCACCAGTGTCCAGGGAGCCATTCTGACTCAGAGGGGCTCCCACGCTTTTCTTTGGGGTAGACCTTACCCACCCTTCACACTCCTCATGCACCAGCAGGTCCAGCCACTTGGGGAGGTGGCATGCTGATGTGCACCGCTGTTCATAGGCGTAGCCTTTCTGCCACATTCCTACCTTTGCCAAGACCACTCCAGTGTTCCTAGGCCACGTCTCACCCCACCCCAGTCCTTTAGATCACTCCACAGTTTAGAGACCTGCTCAGATGCCCTTTCTCCAGTGAATCCACCTGGAGTTACACTGGTGGTAAATAAGAATCCCTCCACTCTGAATTCTAAGCCTGGGTATCCTGAGCAGGCCCCAAGAATGTTCACTTCTCACTGCAGAGTCAAGACTTTTCATCTGTTGTTCCTGTTCTGTGAGAAGATGCTCAATGAATATTTGCTAAATCTAATCAAAAACAAAACTCCCTGAGGAAATTATTCAAGGCCCAAAGAAATACTCAGTTCTCAGGTATGCTTGTTTTCTTGGAGGTAGACGGAACTTAGGAATTCAAGTCACTTCTGGAAACACCATGAAAGAGGAACGGCAGCTGTGGGGGCTCTTTAAGAAAGCCAGTGTGACTACAAAGGGATAGGGTTCAACCATAGTCACCCTTTGTGAGAGGAAAATTCCAAACGTCCCCAGATA
This sequence comes from Thryonomys swinderianus, assembly GCA_004025085.1. NCBI lineage: Eukaryota > Metazoa > Chordata > Mammalia > Rodentia > Thryonomyidae > Thryonomys > Thryonomys swinderianus. The sequence goes on along the minus strand of PVIC010003985.1, from coordinate 7,165 downwards.
AGATGCGTGTAATAGTGGATGCAACAGAAAGTCACAAACTCACCCGCTTAAATATACAAGCTAAAACTATAAGATACCTGTGGAATGTTCATATATGACTGAAGATGAAGTTAGCATGTAAGTTAAAAAATTAACCCACAGATATGTTTCTAATTATTCTAATTTTTTTCTTTTCACTGGTGATCAAACCCCGGGACTTGAGCATGCCAGGCAAATCCTCTACTATTGAGCTCTACCCACTACTTCCAATACTTTTTAAAAATTTTTTATTTTTTTTTCCTTTTTGAGACAGGGTCTCACTTTGTAGTTCAGGCTGGCTCTGAGCTCACTATGTACTCCAGGCAAGCCTCAAACTCAGCAATCCCCCTGCCTCTGCCTCCCGAGTGCTGGGATTACAGGCGCGAGCCACCACGTCCGGCTACTTCCAATACTTTTTAATTTTAATGGATAGAAAAAAACCTTTCGATACTAACAAGTATTTCTTTTGAACCTAAACCACAAGGTGCATACAGTTAATCTTTCAAACTTATCCCAATGTTTTCTTCACTCATATACAGTCTTAGTCTAGCTTTTAATCATCTTGCATTTTCAGACTAAAATTGTCTCCATGATACTGTGTATATGAAAAAGTTGATACCGAAATATTTGTTTTTGAAAGAATTCTACAGTTGATGACCCAGCTGATTTCTATATTAATGTTCATCTCAGCATAAGAATTTTTTCCTTTAGTTGGTAAGAAAGCTACTCATGTCTGCATTGTAGAGTATAAATCAGAAAGAGCAAGATACTTTTAACACACCCCACCCTCCCCCAGACATTTGCCCAGTGGCAAGACAGGGAGCAGCCACCCTTCTCTCCACCCACCACAGGTGGCACCACACGTTCACTTTGCAGCATACAGAGACCAGCAGCTCTTCTGCAGTGATTACTGCTCAGTGGTGGAAACCGATTTCTGCAGCTCACTCGAGGATTGATTGCCGTTTGGGCTTTCTGTCTGATCATCAGCCAAACTAATCAAAGAAACCCAAAATGTGCTAATGATGGGAGTCGTCTCCTCTTCCTTCAGCCTGTCACACACCTGAGGAGAGGCTGTTAGATGAAAACCTCCGAGCTGGCATGGTAAGTGGGACACAGAACACCCAGCTCCCAGGCACCCGGGGACCAGAATTCTAGACCAACACGCGCTACTTCCTCATCTCGCACAGCATTAAATATGCACGTGTGTTCTCAAGCCAGTTTATAATAGCTTAAGTGAAAAATGAGATAATAAACAGCCTCAAAATAAATGGCTTTTTTACACTAAATAACAATTAACATTAAAGAAGAGTTTCTAAATGTGTTAGAAATATATTTTTAAAAAAATACATTTTCTTACCATACATTCACTTGCTGGCACGGGGTGGGGACAGGGGAGGGTAAGGTTTACAACAGGGTAGGTGCTTACCATAGCTGCGAGAACAAAATGCCAGACTCCAAAAGGCATAATTGGAGTTAGCACAGTGTATGCCTATTAGAAATGCATTAAAGTAATACATTCATAAGGTTAGAAGCTTAACATGTTTCTAAGGGGGAAGAGAGATCCCCAAGGCCTAAAAACAAACATAAAAAACTAAGGCGTTTGAATCATCCAAAGTGCTGAAAACCAGCTTCAGACATGGATGCTTCTGTGCTGGCAGGTGGGCACTAAACAGGTCGGGCCGTGCCAGGCATGGCTGTCCCTGTGGCCATGCCAGGTGCCCCCTGGGATCCTACCTTGTGGAGTCTAAGGAGGGCTTCGTCCGCCCTTGGCTGCTTTCCTCCCATACGCTGTTGGCCAGCTCGTTCCCGATGGACGACATCACCTTGATCAGCTCGATGGGCCAGTCGTCCAGGTCGAGGGAGCGCACACGAGACAGGTGGGTGCCCAGGTTCCGGTGGATCCCTGAGCACTCGATGCACATGAGGGCGCCCAAGTTCAAGCTGGCCCAGTTAGGGTCTGAGTGAGAGGAAGAGAGGCACACTCAGTCGGACACTCCACTCTCCCAGGGGCCTGGGAATCTGAGAAACACACAAGCAGAGGCCACGAGAGGGGAAGCAGGGGCCAGCTGCCGACTACTTGCTCAGGTCATTCCCAAAGCCATCATGTCCCTCAAAGCCATTTCTGCTAGACAGGGTTTCCCTCGGCCCCACGATGGGAGTGTGTGTGGACTTCTGAGATGCAAGTGAGGTGGTCAGAAAATGCAGTGTGTGGGGTCTCAGTGAAGGGACCACAGCAGCCACCCTCAGCGTGTCACGCTTCCCTGTGGCCGTGCCGGGTTCAGCTGGCTCCATCTCAGGAACTTGTTGTGTGCAGGGGGGATGCTCTGAGTGCAGTGGTGCTCCTAACACAGTGGACCAGGTGGAGGGTGATCGATCAGTGTCTGGAACTGGCTGCCGTCCTCGGGACACCAGGAGCTCAGGCCAGGGCTGAGGACTGCTAGAATCAGACGGGGTGGACTGTGATGGCCCATGGCTTTTACCACTGACAGAAGGAGACACCCAGCTCATCTGGGGATGGTCAGCACTGGCTCCAGGTGCAGGACAAGAAGCAGCAGGAAGCCAGGTGGCTGATACCTGGGGAGACGCCCTTTGTCACACTGGAGTGATCAAAACCAGCTGTTCCTGACTGCCCAGAGCATACTCTCATGGAGGGGTGGGAGAGGACAGGTCTGGGTCCTCAGAAACGTTCTGGCTGGAAGGGCAAACCTAGGCCCCAGATAAAGAACAGACAAAACAGAACAAAGACATGCAGAGACTCCACACCAGCAAGAGAAGGGTCAGAAGGTGAGAAGCTCCCCAGGGATGAGGATGCAACAGCAGAGCCCATGGGGCAGAGGCCAGGCTGCCCCTGGGGGTGTTAGGGAGGGGGGCTGCCTGAGAGGTCTCCCCTGCTGCCCACCTTCACTTCGCAGCCGATGCTAACCTGGGCTATCTCTGTACTCTGCCATCCAGCCTTTACCACCACCGCCCACTAGACATGGTGGCCACAGCCACCAGCCACTGCCATGGCTGTGTCCCACTAGTGGGCTGGGCCCTCCCTCTGCACACTGCTAATTGCTGATCTGTTTTGGTCAACATCCTCTTGGGACTTCGCTCCGTTTCTCAGGGCTTCCTTCTGGATGCACTGGTCTGCTGTGGGCTGCTGCAGGCTGTCTCTTCTACTCCAGGCGGCTCCAACCCAAGCTCTGGCTACAGTGTCAGCTGGAAGGGCAGTCACTGCTTGCAGCAAAACTCCTACTCCGGAGCTACCAACGTGGCCTCTGATGCCTCCCTGCCAACAGTGTCCTCTCCACTGCAAACACCTGGCACTGGCCCAGCCATGGAGCAGGACCTCAGGAGTCATCCTTGATCTTCTGTCACACACATGGCTGACCACAGGCTTCCTGAGTGCTCTCAAGTCCAACCCTCTCCTCTCTTTTTCCTTTCTTTGCAGTTCTGGAGATTAAACCCAGGGCCTTCACACTGAACTACATCCCCAGCCCTTTCTTTTACATTTGTAGGTCTTGTGGAGTTGTTAAGTTGCCCAGGGCAGGTTTCAACTTTCCATCTGCCTGCCTTGGCCTCCCAGAGTGCTGGGATTACAGTGTACCAAACATGTCTGCCAGCCCTTCTTCTTGGACCATCCATCCATATCTATATCCTCGCCAGTATCAAGTGAGGGCTGCAGGTTCCACTTTCAATCCCCCTGCACAGTCCACTCCCCAGTCACAACCACGAAAGCCGGCTGACGGGCCCGTTCCGCACAATTCAGAACCACCTGTGCCTGTTGTCTGCACTGGGGCCGACCCGGCTGCTTCACCCACCTCTGTACAGCGCTGCTTCTGCCAAGGCTGAGGACCCCCCCGCCGAGGTGATGGTGTTGTGTAGACTCCCCTTGTCCACGGGCTCCCCCGAAGCAGAGAACCAGCATCTGCTCTGGGATAAGAGTGCAGGCAGAGAGGCTCCTGCCAGTCTGGCATGAGCTCAGTGGGAGCCCTAGGGGCCGTGTGGAGAGCGTTTCCATGTCACACCAGGTCCAAACCTGAGAGGCGCCACTTAGAAGCCCCGGGAGAGGTAGGGGTCACCCCTGCCCCTGTGGCAGCAGACATCCCACAGCACTGTAGCTGCAGACATCTGGGCCATTTAGTCTGGGCCAGAAACAGCAGTGAGGCACATCACCAAGGCCAGGTCCCGTGCTGCAGGTAAGTGGCTCAGGCACCCATGATGCCAGGGTTCCCATAGTTCACTACCAGTTTGACCACCCCTGTTTCCCAGCACTGGCACCAAAGTTTTTATTAGAAATAAGAGACGCCTTGCCAAAGCTGGTATGGTGATGCAGGTGACAATTCTGGTACACATGGGAGGTAGGCTGAGGTGTGATGATTAAGAGTTCAAGGCAAGCCTGGACTGAACAGGGAGACTGTCTCAGAAACCAATCCCCTCAACACTGCCAAACCCCTTCTTTGCTGAGGTACTGTCTCCCCCTGTCCTGTTGCAGGCCCCAAAACTTCTCAGGACACAGCAGGCTGGTGAAGGTTTAACAGGAGTCCTGGTGTGTGTCTCCTTTCTCTCTGCCTTCACCCCCTCCCTGGCCACGTGCTGGGGCCCCTGATCAACATAGACTGGCCCTCTAGACTCCCTGCTGGCCTCCCCTTCCTCCCCACTCCCACACCAAGGCTGCCTTGCCTTGGAAAGGACCTTCCTCCAGTGTGCCATGTGCCATCCCTTCTGTGACCACAGACCCATCCCCTGGAAGGACTCTTTGGATGCATGTGACAAACAATGGGAACATGACCCTAACAGATGGCTGAGCGTCTCAGTGCCTGTGCTTTCCAAAAAGGTCCTACCTCGAAAACCTTCTACTAAAAACACTTCAGATAAATGCTCCTCTTTTCTAACTCCATTCCATCAGGTTTTGAAACTAAAGTTTAAAAAATTCAAATGAAATAAGACATTTAAAAGATGTAGTTAAAGGAGCCTGAAGAAGCTCCTCTTTGCACTTGGTGGCCAAATGCCTGTGGAGGCCACAGACGGCCTGCTGCCCCCTCCCAGGCCTGCCAATTATGTTCTCTTAGGGTTGGCTCCTCCCTTCCTGTCTGTCTGGAGTGACCCAAGGGTGTTTCCTATCCCACGCAAGGTGAGCCCTGCAAACCATTCCCCCCATGCTCTACTCCAGGCTACTAGAAATGGACAGCTGGTCAGTCTGCCCAGGTCAGCTCAGGACTCACCTCTTCTTGCTCTGAAATCCTATTTCCCTCGCTGACAGTGAAGAACAAAGTCTTAAACATCTCCCCTTGACGCCCCAACCCATCTCGAATCCTGGTGTAGCCTGCATGGCTGTGCTTTCCCTGAGTGCATCCAGGGGGTCCCTCTGCTCCATGGCCATCCCCACTTATACAACCTCTTCCCATCCCCAGGGCCCAGTGCCAACTCCTGGAGGAAGTCTGGTGAACAATGCACCTAGTCCTCCATGGCACTAGCTGTGTGCTTTGGCCCACCCACCCAGATCATCCTGCTTCGTTCCCAGGCAGCTCCTAGCCTGGTGCTGGGACCTTGTCTCAACTGGATTTCCCTCCCCTCAAATGCAAACAAATCTGAATGGAAAGAGTTTACCGAATGTGCCTTCTGTGGGCTGAGATTTTAATTCCACCCTCAAGAATACTGACATTCCTCACTTGACTTACCTGGGTGGTGACTGTTTAAACTTATGACCTGCCATTCAGACTTAAATCTATCTCTTTTTTTGTATAGTTCTATACATTTTGTTTCTAGAGTCTCAATGTCTTTTTTTGTATAGTATCCCTTGTTTATACAGCACTGTAATTTTGCTGATGGTACTGTATAGTACTGTAGTTTTATGTTCTGGTACATACTACATTACTGCATGTAATAGTTATGCAAATAAAAGCAAAGTCATCAAGTTGGAGTATTCTTTGTTCTGATATTGCAGTGGACATACTATATATAAGAGAGTCTTTCATTTAGTGACCAATTCAGCGAATGACCTCATTTTAGGAACTGAACTTGTTGTTAAATGAGGAGTATCTGTATAATCAACTATGTGATTCTCTCAAAGGGGATATTCCTTTGGGACAGCAGAAAGCACAACAAAGACTGGGTTACTGTTAGGTATAAAACAGTGATTATGTATTCTACTGAGTCAATCAAATGTGGTTGGGTATAACATTAAAAATATAAAAACCATTTGAATTAACTTGTGTCATATACTGGTACAAATTCCCCAATATTATACATGATTGTGAGATGTATATAAATTGTACCAATAAAGAATTCAACTAAAAAAAAACATTGGTGGTGAAACCCAGAATACATGATTTTGAAATTAAATAACAGCAACAATAACACAGAAATCTCTGGACAGGAATGAGCCAATTGTACTCCACTTTAAAGGGAAATCAAATAAGCAGTCCCTGATTAAGCAAAGGTTGCTTCCTAAATAAGACACAAGAGGTGGGCACAGGGTGGAGTCCCAGATCCAGAGTGTGATGCCCAGGCATAAAGAAGGCCCAGACAGCGCACACAAGGTCAAAGGTACCTTTGTGGGGAAGGCTGTGTGAGGGCGCTGTATTAACATAAAACCCAAACAGAAATATTGGAACCACCCAGTCCCTTCTCCGCCACACATGACAGAAGTGGATCCATACTGTGTCCCTGTACTCACTCTGGGTGTTGCAGTCCACACAGTGGGAGTTCCCGCGGATGTTCCGGATGGACTGCAGGGCCATGGCCTCGCTCTGGCTGGTCAGCCGGGACTGGGCACAGAGGGAGAAGATAAGGTGACACATGAGGATCACTCTGGGGAACAACCAGAGAGGCGGTGGACAGGGATAGGATGGAGTCAGGGAAAAGCAGATGGCCTCTGCTGAACAGGAGGAGAGAGGAAAGTCTCTGCATGTGTGACCTCAGCCACTTGGAGGAGGTGACTGGTTAATGTACCTTTCCTGGCACACGGTATAAAGATTAAAGAATGTGAGAAAAAAAGGTCTATTTTTAAGCCAAGAGTCAGGGCTTCATCAGCACTGCAGGACACACCCTGTAGTTCCTACGGTTCCACTTGAGGTTGTCTCGGCGGTGAGAACAACAAAGTCACTCACCTGTTGGTGCAGCGAAGAATGGGAGTGCACTTGGAGACAGATGGTCTTATCTT
>PVIC010003984.1:6793-65444 GCA_004025085.1 Thryonomys swinderianus | reverse complement strand
AGAGCAAAGAAACCTGGAAAACTAGATTTAATCAGAGCTTTCTCCCAAAATGTATCTTATAAAGTCACCTTAAGGGCAGTATGCTATTTTAAAATTTGTTTTCAATTAATTCATATCCAGAAACATGAATAATGAAAAAATTTCCATTGGAATTAGCAAAAGCAAATGTTTATTGTACAATGTTAAAAAGGCATTTTTTATGGGTAGAGCTTTGAGCTATAAGCTAAGAGGTCTGCTTTGTTTGCCTTACTAAGCCATTATTTCATCCTGGGAATTTGTATAAGACCCTTAAATAGTGTGTATTTCATTTTCCTTATCTGTGTAATAGCAGTGATATTTTACATATGACTACAAAGTTTTCTTTGAAAATCAAGTCTCACAATATATGAAAAAATACTTAACAAAGTATTATGCAATGTACAAATATTTGTTATCATATGGTTTCTTTTGTATACAGATGGCACTGTGCTCTATCTCATACAGAAGTAACTCACACAGACAGAAACATCCCTGGTAGTCAACCCCCCTTTGATAACCACTTAAAAATTCCATTATGATCCTCAAAAGAGCAAAAAATAGCTCATGTATTTTTGTCTTCTGCACATGCTGAATAACCCAGGGTCCTTACAGAGGAAAAGCTGGTTGAATTTTAAGTGCTTTCATTGAGACAAACAAAATACATGACTCAAGATATATATGAAATGTTGAGTATATTGCTTTCTCATGCCCTCGTGCAGTTTAGAAATTAGTTTATGCAGATGCAAATAAGTTACAATTTTATATTGCCCTTAATATCATCCAAATGTAAATTATTCAATTCAGAAGTCCCATTTCCATGTTCCTGTCTTTCTCGTTCTGTGTCCAACTACAGAACTTAGGCATACTCTGGCCTCAGAGATTCCTGTGCCTTCTGCCTCTTACATCTCTTTCATTGTCACCTCTATTTCACACTTTCCTTCTTCTTCCCAACCAGCTTAGAGTTCACCTCAAGCACTCAGAATCTCCTTCAAAATAATTCCCATTTATGTCTACTAGGAAGTTTCCAGTGTTTTCGTCTGTCAGCATTCTTTAGAGAATATTGTGCAAGTAACTGGAGAATATGAAAACAAATTGAAGTTACAAATAGCTGGTGTGTTTTTGTCAGCTTTCTGTTACTATGACAAAATACCTGAAATAATTAACTTATACAGCTTTGGAGATTTCAGTCTAGGACATGTGACTCATTGCATCAGATCTCTGACAAGGCAACACATTACGGCAGGCATGTGCAGCAGAATTAAGTACAAATCTTGAGCCAAAATTAAAAAGAAACATATCAAAAAAAGGAAGTTCATTGGTCTTAAAATCTTTCTTTAAGGTTATAGTCCTTAGTGTGAAGCCCTGTGTTCAATTCTTAGTCCTAAAAAAAATAAAAATAAAAAGACCCACTCGTCATCCCTCATGACCTAAAGACTTTTCTGTAGACAACCTCTCTATAGATTCCAACACCTAGTAGCCACAGCACACTGCGAATCAAGACTTTCACATGTGGGACTTTGTGGAGCATGAACACTTGTATGTAAGGATCTGGTCACACCTGCACTCCATATCTATTCTTCCCTCCTTCTCTGGTGCCCTACTCACCTCTTTCATCCATTCTCCATGTTTGGAAATGGTTCTTGTTTTCATATGTTTTTCAATTCAGTAAATTTAAACAGATATTCAAGATATTTTTAAAAAACAGATATATATGGCAGTGTTGTGTATGTGTGGGTGTGTAAAGCAAGTGAAGTATCAGGCATCAACTCATGTGGTCATATTACTTCATTACAAATAACTGAGTCAACCCCCAAAATTTCAAATTCATGCATCTCACCCTGTGACTGTGTCATTTGCTATCATTTACTCAATAGGTTTATTTCATTTTCTTCTTTGTATTACCAACCTTCTTATTTCAATATCATAGTGAATAAATTTTGACCTTTCTATCCTACTTATAATAGAAAGAGTATTTTAGTTATAAGATATTTAATGTTTTCTATAAATTATAAACATACTAGTATGTCTTTCTACATTGTCAAACACTGTCTTTTGTCTTGTTTGTTCCTATTGATATTAAACATGGGTTAGTTTAGTTCACCTTGAAAATGAAATGGAATTTTGGCAATGAACCTACTCAACTATGATACTCTAAGTGGCCTCCTATTTCCCTTTAGGTAAAGTCATAAGTCCACAACACAGCCTATAAACCAGCATGATTGGCCTCAACTTGTATTTTTGCATATACATGTTATTACAATTTCCTTTTATTTGTTTGTTTGTTTAGCTAGCAGTGCTGGAAAGTGAACTCAGAGCCTTACTTGGAGCTACTTTCAATCCTCCTTTTCATTTTTTTTATTTTGAAGCATTATCTCAATTAGTCAAGTTTTCCAGGCTGGACTCTAACTTGTGCCCAGTCTCAGCCTTTCAGAATGCTGCGATTATTGGTATACAACAACACAACTTTCCTGTAGATTTCCCTGAAATAATATGAGCTAGACATACTTTCAATTCTATAAGAAGCATTGCTTTTATGTACTGGTACAAATTTTCAATGTCGATTGTGTATGTATATATAAAATGTACAAATAAAATCAATTTTTAAAAAGAAGCATTGCTTTTTCTCACCTAATACATGACTTTCCACACATGAAATTCCTACTTTTCACTTCATCTCACTGCTCACTTCCAGGTAGCCGTTCATGACAATGCACTCACAAAACTGCTGTTTCTCTTTCTCAGTGCTCACTGTGGTACCCGTGTGTGTGTGTGTGTGTGTGTGTGTGTTACACTGACAGAACAAAAATCTTAAGATTTTGCTTGTAGAAAAGTCATCAGATTATGTTCATAAAACCCCCTGTAATTTCATACAAGATTCACACTGCTTGTTAGTTATAAAACTGTTTCGGACACAAGTCTGAGATATTCCAGAGAGGAAGGTCCAGGTGCTGCTGGAGGCCACCTAGTAGCGAAGCTGTGGAAGGAGGGAGGCTCCAAAAGCAGGGAGTGGGACTGAAGACACCAGGAAGGAAGCTAGACAGTGGAAGTGTAACTGGGTATCACAGGATAAACGACGTCAGAGTACAGTTATCAGCTATCATAAATGTTAAATGGACCACAAAATATATTTACAAATTGTGTCTCTCCCTCTGAGAGCCTCAGGCCTGGTTTTGGTGGGGGGTTTTTTGTTTCCGTTTTTTGTTTGTTTTGTTTTTTGTTTTGTTTTGTTTTGTTTTGTTTTTTAGTACTGAGAATAGAACTCAGGACCTGTCCTTGCCAGCCAGGCAGCGGCACCACAGAGCTACTTCCCCAGGTCTGATTTTCATATAAAATGTACAGCAGGAATTTTCCTAACTGATTGGTCTAAATTATGAGAAAGAGAAGGGAAATAGATATTTCAAAGGAGTTTAATTTAACATAGCAATTCCAAACAGGCAGGACATAAGACAATTGTGAGCTTTTAAAATCCATGATAATGGATTAAGTATAATTAATACTTATACCTTTCATTTCCATCTATGTTACTGCCATTAAAAAGTCCTTATCTGTGACAAATGGCATTACCTCTACACTATTAATGCTTCCCTGTGTTGAGAAAAAAGGGAAGATACCAAGTTTTTATTTATCCAAACAATTATAAATGTGAAGCCTCAGAAGGTCAAAAATATTGTACACACAGGAAAATTCAGAGTGTTTTTAAATGTATTTATAATGGCCCTTTTAATAACTATCTCTTATATTGCCCATTATTTTACAAATATTTTGAAAGCCTGAATAGTGCCATTTGAATGCATACTTCTATACTGGGATTGGTGTAACTTTGCTGTCACCAACAGGTTGCTATGTGAACTAGATGTTTTCATCTCAGTACGTTTTCATTGTATCTAGCAGTTAAAAGTCAAGGAATGTGAGTGCCGGGCGTGGTGGCTCACATCTGTAATCCCAGCACTTGGGAGGCAGAGACAGGAGGATTGCTGAGTTTGAGGCTTGCCTGGGCTACATAGTGAGCTCAGGCCAGCCTGAACTACAAAGCAAGAGCCTGTCTCAAAAAAAAAAAAAGTCAAGGAATGTGCTATAATATCATTTTTCTTAAACTTGAGATACTCTAAGGAGTGCAATTAAACATTAACATATTACATCTGAGGAGGTGATTATTATTTTTTCATTTGCCTGAAGAGGACAGTTTAGACATATATCAGCCAAATAGCTATTAGATAGATAGATAGATGATAGATGATAGATAGATAGGTAGATAGATAGATAGATTTTGCTAGCAGCAGATTTATTTCACCATTAAATGTAGAAAGATCATCAGTATCCACTACATGACTTCAAGTAGCTGAACATTTTGTCAACTGCTGCTCTTCTCCAGCTGCTGGATAAACCAACTGAAAGACTAAAGAACCTCTCCTGTTTTCACATCTTAGTTCTCAATTTAAAAAATAAAATAGAATTAAAACATTTAAATTAAAACCTTGTTTTTATTTGGCATCTGCACTTCTATAAATGACTTGTAAAATATGTGGAAAGGAAGAACCAGGGTATAGGCAAGAAAGCGAAACATAGAGAATTCTTTTCTTTCAGCTACCTCACTCCATTTTTAACTACTTTATTTCTTGCACTTACTAGGAAAGTCTCAGCATCAACTGAGACAGGAAGGAGGAGGATTCAGAAAGTGTTTCTTCTCCAACTAAAATGGAAATACCCAAGCAAGTTACTGAGTCAAAAGTAAAACATCAAGGGCCGGAGGGTTAGCTCAGTGGTTCCGGCGCCTGCCTCGCAAGCACAAGGTCCTGAGTTCGATCCCCGGTAACCATATATAATGCTGGGCGTGGAGACTCACGCCCACCAACAATCAACACCGTATACCACAATGCCGGGCATGGTGGCTCATGCCTGTAATCCCAGCACTCGGGAGGCAGAGACAGGAGGATTGCTGAGTTCCAGGCTTGCCTGGGCACCATAGTGAGCTCAGGGCCAGCCTGAACTACAAAGCGAGACCCTGTCTCAAAAAAAAAAAAAAAAAGAAGTAAGACATCAAATATTTCATTAATGTAATTCTATGCATGATGCATATCTTGTTACTCTTTTATTTTTTTACTACTCCAGGCTGTTTTGTTATTTAATCTCAAATAAGTATTCTTCCTGAAATTTTACTAACACTAAAATATGCTAGCTACAGAAAAAGGAGTTACTATTTTAATTTAATTTTTTAAAGTAAGGACAGTTTAAAACTTTTGTGTCACATAGGTAACAATGTGAAGTTAAAAATCACATATTTAATGTTTGTGATCTTTCATTCAGCTGTAGCCCAAAATACCGATTAACTCAGATCATATGAAAGAACTCTGTGTTTTATGCTTATATTGATTTTTCTAAGCCTGTACAACATATATGGTAAATTGCTGGACAACTGAGACACAGATGAAAAATTTAAGGCCACTGTTTGATTGGTGATATGTGAAGACACAAACCAATACTCGTAACACAGAGTGATAGGTATAATAGAATAGCAGATGTGTGTGTTCACATGTATGTGAACGTATAAATTGGAAACATGCAGGAAAAGATTTTAGAGCATCAGGAAGTGGTTAGGGCTAACTCTGAAGGACAAGTTATTTGAACTGAGTTTTCCATATTTTAGGATATCACACCATGAATGAACAACTTAGGTCAACATGAGGATACTGTCTTGTGTACTCTTCTCTTGAGCACTATATAGTAGGTTTTATACAACATGCTTTAAGGAGAGCACTCCAGTAGTTCTTGCAACATCCTATGGAGCATTTATTATAATCATCTTTATACAAAAGGCAAAACAGTTAAGTGTGCTGGACCTTAACTCAGGGAATATGGCTCCAAATCCCAAAGGAACAACAGGTGAGATGGCATAGCACTCCAAGAACAGTTTTTTTTTCTCCTTAACTAATACATAGTATTGTATAGTAACATGAGCTAGAAAAGATGACACAAATCAGAAATATAATCCAGAAGGATGATCTCCATGTATTATAATAACACCATGTCTGGACTGTATCCTATAGACTATGTAGTTTCACTTCAGGATTTAAAAAAGAATGGCCAGTTATGATCCAAATATATTACAATTTTATAATAATAAATTCTGCATTAGTTTTATAAAGATCAGTAAGAAGCTAGAAGTGATGACTGGAGTGAGGTGAATTGAAGAGACTATGGCAATATTCTAAGCAGGAAATGATAAGAACTGTAACCAAATGAGTGAGAGTTGAGTGAAAGTCAGCAAATTCAGGAGACGAGGGTAGAAGTACAGGAAGAAGAAAAAACACTTTTGTGACATGTTAGATATAGAACAGGATGTTGCATTTTCACTGGGCCAAGGTATGACTGATGTCTCTATTGAGTATATTGTGCAACTGAATGGAATGAGTCTGGTTGGAGAAAGAGATTGAGATCAGAATAAATAATGGTATATAACCAATTCACAGATAGTTCAAGTGGAAGAAGTTGGGGCCAGAATGTATAACAGTATATACCACTTACTAGGCGGTTAAATTTGTGAAAGATCAACCAAGAGAAGTGAAGAAGGAGAACAGAAATAATACCAAGAAGCATACAGTCCCAAGATAAAGCCTAAGAGAAAAGGCCAATCAAGAGAAGTATAAACTGGAAAAAAACAACGTGTGAAAGAAAAATTCGGAAGACAGGAAATATTAGTTTTAACTAGTATAAAGATTGTAAGTTAGATAAGGATTAACATGTACCTCCTAAATGTCATCCTGGAAAGAATAATTTTACTTACATTTTAGGGAACGCTTTAGGTGAGGAATGTTGGACACATGGCATTCATGTCACACTCACTGTATCACTGAAAGCTCCAAAGGGTTTGACGTTACTTGGTTGGCCTGTGCTTAGTTAAGATTTCATTCACGAGGCAATAAATGAGCTAACGTGGTGGCTCATGAGGTCTAAAAACATTAGAGAAGAAATTTGAAGAGCTGAGTTATAGCAAGACTAAAACACTACTGAAGCACTCTGGCACTCACTTTTTTTTTTTTTTTTTTTTTTTTTTTTTTGCCAGGGTCTCACTATGTGGTTTAGTCTGGTTCTGAGCAACCCTCGAACTCAACACTCCTCCTGCCTCTGCCTCCCAAGTGCTGGGATTACAGGTGTGAGCCACCATGCCTGATATGGTTATATGTGGTCACCAGGGATCAAACCAAGGACCTTGCGCTTGCTAGGCAGGTGCTAGAAACACTGAGCTAAATCTCCGGCCCCTAGACTTTTAAGATTCCAGAAATACTTGTGTGAGAAAATGATGGTGTAAATGAGTTAGAAAATGTATGATGAGTATTGAGAAATAGGCAGAAAATGTTCAAAAAGAAAAAAGAAGTATGGGTAAATAAAGAAGAAAAAGAAAAATTTTATGGTTAAAAAGAAGGAAACAAAGCTTAAGTATATGGGGGCAGGGTGTTGTAGGGAGGGCAGGGGAATGGGAATAAATGAGATTCAAGATGTGTTATGTACTGGCACAAATGTTGATTGTGATAATAATGCATATATAAAATGTACCAATAAAATCAAATTTATAAAGATTCCAGAGATAACCCATTTCAGAGCAACTATCCAAAACATCTAAGCACTTGGTGATGGATTAGGTGACAGGGAACGGAAGTGGAGGCACTGGAAAAGAGAAGGTCAAATATTTGGATAAGTGGCCTTTCCAGTGTTTGAAGTGATTGAAGAGTCTAATAGGAGTCAGGATAGAAAGAGGGACTTGAGGCAGGAGTCAGTTTCTAAAATAGATATAATTTAGGAAGAGAGGACAAGAGAAGCCGTGAGCCCCATGTAGGGGTGACTTTCTCAACAAATGGGAGAAGTATTCATTTAGCAGTGGAAATGTGAAGATATGAAATGTCAGTATCTCCTACAAAATATGCAGGATGTAGAAAATGGAGGTGATTTCACTGAAAAGTGTAAGAGGGTAGAAATGAATTTCTTCCTTTTATCACCTGACTAGAGCTCCAACTCCCTCTTTAGCAGCCTGAACTTCTTCCTACAGATAATAAATTGATTATACTTGTGATTACAACAGTCTATTTTTCTTTATCATATTTAACTTCTATCAGTATTACTGGGTTACATTTAATTTTTTTCCTTATCTTTATCCTTGTAATATCTATAGAATACAACTCATAGGTACACACTTTTTGTAAGTGCTATGAGAATGAAAGAATAGCCATGTGCCAATCAGAAATGCTACTGTATTTTCCCATTGTGTTGCAACAGAAAATATAGATGTGACTGCTGTACAAGAACACAGTTGCATTGGTACTTGCAGTCAGTAATCGAGCCACACAGACTTGAGAGTGCTTATTCCAGACTAATTGGTGACCCATCCAATTTCTTATGAATATGGCCTGCTTTAATTTATGCTGTGAATAAGAAGGCACAGACATGAGCAAATCAAACTAATTATCTTTTATAAATGTAGAAGCCAAAAACTATGCTTATGAAAAGAGAAAAATGGGACATAGCATGGCCAAAGATGCCTTCTGCATTCTTCTAGTCTTGACTTGAGCCTCTCCATTTAATTTCCTTTAATCTGCCTCACTTTTATATTTCCTGATCATGTTTCCACTTGCAGTTTCAGAATCTGAAATTAAAACCCAGGGGAACAGCATCGAAATTCTCGACACTCAGAGTGACTGTTGTAGCAAACACGGAGACAGCTTCAGTCACTGTTTCAGTTAAAGAATCAATATTTGTATCTTGTCCAAGGTCTGCTGTCTCTTCTTGACAATAACTTCCACCACTCCCTTGAGGAGTAACCTATAAATGTCTGCAATTTTCTACCTAAGGTTCTCTTTTCTCTCCCATTAGCCATTGTCTTGAAAAAATAGTTTTGGTTCTCGTTATTTCAAATCCTGCCTTGTGACACCTTCGTTCAATTTGTCATTACCACTGTTATCAGACAGGAGATCTGAAAGTGATGGAAGCTGGCCTCAAGAAGGACATATGGTCAAACTGATACTTAGGATTTTGAAAAATTCATTTCTCTTCAACCAAATTAAAAATTCGACAAGACGATGTAGTTGCCAGTAATGAAATCCTATAAGAAATCAGTATTTATTTAGCAATGTTTAAATGTGTCACTTTTATGCAGCCAAAGATAAGGTCAGAAACCAGCTTTGCCATAAATTATCAGGTCACATAACTAAAAGATATTATTAGATTCCTTTGATAAAAAAGAGCTCATAAAATCATCTGCAACTTGCTTTAGAGCTTATGAAGTCTTTTTTAAAATGTGGTAAAAAGATAAATCTCATGAATCTGTTTATATCAGAGGCCCTATAATATTTTAATGATGTTTACACTTTGATCTTTTATTTAAAATGTTGAGGGCTGTAAGGAAGTGGAATCATTAAACACGGAAGACGCCTTGTAGTAGCAGAAAGCAGCAGCAACTTTGGAGTAGACCCTCTCAGATCGAACTCTGACTCTTTCTCTGCTTGTCTGACCTCAGAGCCAGCATTTTTGTGATTAGTTATTTAGATTTGACTTCCAAATAGTTTATTCCAAATGTCTTCCCAACATGCAGCAAACATGAAGGATTTTAAAGAATAACCTGTGGAATGATATTAAGAAATTTACGTAAACTTTCTTGCATTACAAGCCTTGTCTTTTCACAGACACCTTATACAAACACATGATGCTAAAATTCTTATCACATACCTTTTCAAATAACATCATTAAGTATAAGCCTACAGTTGAAAGCTTCACCTAGCACAGTTTCAACTTCGAGGCTAACGTCACTCAAGCACTTTGCTTGTCAAGGTCAAAACGAGCTAACTGCTTTAGATATCATGGTGTTGCTACTGGTTTTTCAGGCGTGTATAACAACATCCAATAATTCAAATCTAAGTCTCCCAGTTAGCACATACTCATCTGAGAGGCAGTAGTTTAACCCATCTATAGAAACTTTGCATACTGTACTTTGGGAAACAAATGAATCATGACATTCTTTAAACTTGTTTATTGACTCCCCTATCAACACATAAAAAAATCATTACCACGAGCCTCAGAGACAAATACATAAATGAATGAGAGAACAAGTGAGTGTGAAGATATTAAAATTTTATAGTAGACTATGAGTATGTTGCATGCATTATTTCATTTTTCCAGTACTCAAAATATATCTATTATTTGTGATAATTTCCAGATTGCAAAGTATAGTAGAGAGTATACCTAAAATTTCTTTCTTCACGTCAAAGACTAAGAATAAAACCACACCTATGAGTCTTAACTCCAAAACTTGCATGTACTCACTAGTCAGCCATACTCAATTTAAATGTTTGTAAGCCTTCAGTTCCACAGGACATATGCAATGCTTTGTATAGTGCATGACATATGATTCAACTCTGATACATCACAGAATAAGCACTCAAGAAGAATATGTGCGCAGGAGTGAGAATTTAGGGTTCAAGCTGCTCCCACTACTTACTAGCAGTGAGACCAGTACAGACCATTTTACTTTCCTGTGCCCAGTGATCCTAATACATGAAAAGGTGATAACAAAAGTATCTATTTTCATGTGGTCATTGTGAGAACTAACTGCAATACTGGCAAGGCGCTTAGCACAATATTCCATAGGAGCAAACATAATTATTAATTATCCTCATTGCAAACAAATTACTAACATCTCCACACTTAAAAGTGATAACTTGTATTTTGTAACACTCCACAAATAAAAAGGAATCTTTATGGGAACATCTCCCTTGCTTCTTTGTTATATTCATTATTCTCATTTTGTCAATGAGAACCCATGAGTCAGAGACAGAAAGCCATTTTGCAAAATTATATGGGTACAAAGTACCCAAAACTCAGGCCTATAGACTCTAAAGAAAATACTACATCCTGTGTCCTATTGTTTTAGTAATGAACCAAAACCAAGGCAGGTGCTCTCCAGAGAAGGGAGAATTTTATCATCAGGTCTTATCTCTGAAGGCCTTCAGAAAGAAATATAGGTTAAACTTGATATAAATAAATTAATCCATTAACCAATCTCAAGAGACTCAGAAACCTACTTCTCCTCTGGAAATGAAAGGATATAGAAGAGATAGGAGGGTGTAGGCAAAGAGGGATTTCCAGGGAAAATCCAGCTGGCCTCCTGGTATAGCACCAGGATGGCCGGATATGGCCTGCGTATGACTGAAAATAGCTTTTACATTATCAATGCTTGGAAATAACAAATCATGAAAAGAATATTTTGCCATATAAAAATTATAAGAAATTTTAAATTCCCAACCCTTAAATATCCACTGGAAGATAGCTTATCATATGTCAACTTATGCACTAAATCAGAATTGGGAGTTTACAACAAACATTGCCTGGCTCACAAAGTCTGAAATATTTACTTTCTGGTTCTTCAGAGAAGATTTGTTTTCTTTCTCTCTACATCTTAGAGTTGGCAGTAGGGAGAAATTATTCCTTATTTAAAAAATGACCCAGAAATAAAGGCCCTCTGACACCCTCATATAGCCAGGAAATGTCCTTTGGCCCCAGTTTTCTGTTCTTTCTCTCTGACAAGAATACCTGGAGTCGTTTGAATATACATCAAGATGTTTACCTTTGATTACATGTTTTTACAACCTGCCTATTTCAGACATCTGCCCAAACTGGTAGCTTTTCAGAGAGAAAACAGAGTGAGGTGATGACTTGTATTCAAACTTATGGTGCATTTACATACGTGAGCTAAAAAGAAGAGATCAAAGGATCTAGCCTCAAAGATGGGCACTAATCTCAGCGTCTTTGGAAAGAGGAAGAGACTAGTGTGACCTTGATAGATTGTGCATAAACAGAACAGTCTTGGAGGAGAAATTAGCTGACTTTCTGCTTAGGGGAAAGAAGACCCAGGCAATGGCCAAAGATGCAGAGACTCGCAGGTGAAGTACAGGATTTGGTATCAGCCCAGGACACTGTCTTCCCTGGTTTACTATTGCTAATGGCCTTTTGAAATCATAAACTCAACATTATTTCTTAATGAATTTCCTTTGTCCTATTTCAGGAGCCCTCGGCACTCCTTGGTTACACTTGGGTGACTCATAATTAGTTCTGCAATACTAACATAGATTACAATTTTTAAAAAATAGAGAGTAAAAACAAATATGCTTTCAATCACAGTATGGGGGGAGAGAATTGTAACAGAATGTGTTGCTATTACAAATTACCTGGCTTTAGTACACATTGTCTTATGTGTTTATTTTAATTAAGATTCTAATTTCTTTAACTCAGGCTCATACCTTCAATGGCATTCTACTTTCTATGCTTCAAGCAAGTAATTTTTTCAAGTGCTCTTTAATGTTTATGGGGTTTATTTAGAAAAAGGCTACTGCAGTCATTAAATTGGTCTTTGGGACTAGACCTGGTGTCAGGCGAGGGGTTCAAAGTTCAAAAACACTATTGCATAAAACTACTTTGGGGAAATGTGTTCATGTTATGCAAAGTGTGATCCAAATATGTGGTGCAAGTTTAAATTAAAAATTTTATTACAGAAAAAGATATCTTGTCATTACTTGTCCTCAAAATAGTCCCCCTTGATTAAAACAAGCTTATTCTGTTATTCTTGGCATTTTGGAAGCAATTCTGAAAGTCCTCATTCATGTATTCATGAGGTGTGATTAAAAAAGAAACCTACTGAATGTCTGCCATTGCCAAGAGCCACCAGCGGGGAGTCTGGCTTGCAAAAACATTAT
The DNA here is from genome assembly GCA_004025085.1 of Thryonomys swinderianus. Lineage (NCBI taxonomy): Eukaryota > Metazoa > Chordata > Mammalia > Rodentia > Thryonomyidae > Thryonomys > Thryonomys swinderianus. The sequence goes on along the minus strand of PVIC010003984.1, from coordinate 52,692 downwards.
GGTGTACCCTCACCCACCTTAGTCACTCTCTATGGCACCGTCCAATTTCTGGCTCTTGCACAAAGTCAAAAGGACTTTGAAAGGTAAATCTTTTAAATTAATTCCTGATATCCAAACAGCTGTGACAGCATAACTAAAGACGTTCTTAAAAGGGCCTTCCAGAACTGTTTCCAAAAGTGCCAAGAATGACAGAAAAGTCCATTCAAAGAGAAGGGTACTATTTTCATGGGAGCCAATGGCAATGTATCTTTTCATCTAATAAGTTTTAAACATTCACTGCATTTTTCAATCATGGCTCATATATGAAACACAATGCCCTTATGCTTATTCATCCATCCCTTCCTACAGATATCTCATTATGTACATGCAAATACAGATCAAATTCAAAGAAATCAAAAATGTAAAACATTAGCATTTTGGATAGGGGATACTCAACCTGTAGTTTACGTAGACTTCTCAGCACAAGAAGCACTCACTAAATCCACTACTTGGTTTCTTTTTTCTGAGACAGGGCCTTGCTATGTCACTCAGGATGGCCTTGAACTCATTATCTAGCCCAGACTGCCCTCAAACTCAGAGCAATCATCCTCCCTCAGCCTCCCAAGTACTGAGACTAAGGGCATGTCTCACCACCCCCAACACACCTATTTGTTACCGCTGTGTGGTGATGTGGATTCACAGCCTCATATCCCACTGTCCCAAGGCCCACTGAAAAAGAATGAATATTCTAAACAGTACCGTGAGAGCCTTTGGCAGTGGAGCCCCCAACCGAGCAACCTCAGAAGCTCCATTCTCCATGCAGAAGACTCAAATTACCAAAATTAATTTCAGATGGGTCTGTAATCTGGTGTCTCCCGAGTCCAACACTGCTTCCTGGAGAAACATAAAATAAATCTCTACAGCATCCCCATAGGTGTATGAAGGCGTACCTATCATCCTCAGCATAAGACTTCCCTTCCTCAGTTAATTAACCTAAATTGCTCCAATCATTTCTCATTTTTTTTTATCTGTGGATCTGAACGTTGGCTACACAAGAAAAATCACCTGGGAACTTTTAAAAATCATGATGGCCAGGAAACTTAGCAGAAAAACTAAATCAGATTCTCTCAAGGTGGGACCTAGACACTGGTACTTTTTAAAGCTCCTCAGCCAATTCTAAATATGCAAGCCAGGTTGAGAATCATTGCATGGAATTTCAAATTATTTCATTATGCTGATTACTTTATTCATAAATAACTTTAGTTTGCAACAGGGCGTCTAAATTGTCACTGTGAGGTGAACACTGCTCTAGACCCAGCCTGACTAAGGCCACTATGCTATGGTCTGCATTCCAGTGCCCCTCCAAACACACGGTTAAATTCTGTAACTTCAAGGTACTAGTGTCATATGATGCAGGGATCTTCTTTCTCTCCCTCTCTGGGTCTCTCTCAGCCTCCCAGAAGGCTGGGATTTACAGGTACTCACTGCCCGACTCAGCTGAAGGGGACTTTGAGAGGTGATCAGCTAGCTGGTGCAGAGCCTTCCCGAACCTCTGACGTGAAGCTGGAGTGAGCCTGACCAAGGAAGTGAGCTCCCACCAGACATGAAATCTGCCAGTGCCTTGATCTGACACTTCGGTCTCCGGAGCTATACACACCTGTTGCTTCTACGCCATTAGTCTGCCGTGTTTTGCTATCACCAATCAACAATCATCATCACCTCTCATTTTCTTGCTGCAATATCATTTTAGCAAATACAGACTCCCGTACTTCTCAAATGTCATGGAGCATAAAAACAACCTGAGGATCACCATGCTTTGGACACGGTTTGTGTGCAAACACCACAAGTTTGCCTGTGGGAGGCCTGGTCCCCCGTGCGGCAATATTAAGTGGTGACAGGGCCCATAGGGGTTGCCACACTGGCCCCTTTCTGTTCCCTCGGCTGCCATCTTGCTCGCATTTTAGTTTAGTTCTGAGGCCTCCCAAAGGTATCACTTATTCAGAGGTGGGGTTTTCACAAGGTGAATGGGTTATGGGCGCTAGACGTGCTGACTTGCCTTTCGGAGGTTGGGGGTCATCAGAGGTGGGTGGGGGGAAGGACAGGGATGGCGCCCTCTTGTTCCCAGTTCAGCCCCTCACTCTGTGTTTCCTGGATACCATAAAATGAACAGCTGTATCCAACAGGGTCCTGACACCAAGCCATTTCCGACTGGGAGCCAACCAGCCATGGACTAAAAACAGAAGCCAAAATAAACCTCTCTTTTTGTAAGGTTCAGGGTCGGGTGTCCCAGTGAGGAGAAAGTGACGTCACGTCATCTCTCACTCTTTTCAGACCATTACACTTCCATCTGCCAAGAGAGATTTTGACAGAGCCTAAGCAATGCTGCTTGAATTTTTAATCTCCAAAACTATAAATTAAAAAGCCTTTTTTTCTTTGTAAAGTTACCTTAGGTATTGTTACAGGTATTGTTACAAATTAAAAATAAAAAACCTAACATAGAGTTGTGGATCACTACTCAGAAAATGCAGATGGCACCAGATTTGCAATTTTAAGAAGATCCTAGGAACTGTTAATGCCAGCGGCCATGGGCCATACTCTGAGTGGTAGGAGTCCACATGCTCACATAAGCACATCAGATCACACCCCCATTCATACAGAGAGAGGACAAATGCAGTCTTGGTCACCCCGTGAGTCACACCACTGAGCCCTTTCTAATCTGTACCTATCTGCGAAGTCTGACAGTAGACTGGCAAACTATCTATGTCAAATACTGGTTATTATCACAAATGTGCTCCCTGGTGTCTGGTTGGAAACAAGAATCCATTTGTCTTTGTGGCAGCTGAATGGTGACTTGAACTAGCAGAAGGGATTGATAGAAATATAATTTTGTCCTTCCAAGTTTGAAGAAAGAAAACTTGCTAATATACAGATTTTGAATAAATAAATACTCTCTGAGTACAAGGGTCGTATCTTTTGTGATAGCCAATGTGTTCAACATGATGAATAAATAGAAAATGCTAAATAAATATTAGTTTATTAATTACTAAAACATACTCACTGAACAATGAAACATGTTCTTTATGCCCATCGAATAACTACAGAAGGAGAGAGTGCATGCCCAAAATGACAAATGGTCCAGCACAGTGAATGCAATTTGCTAATAAATGTGAAAATCAAAAGGGGTTGAAACAAGGCATTGAAAGAGTGATAATCTGTAAAAAGGTAGAAACAGAGGCCAAAGAAAAGACATTTCAACCTTTCATATGCGTAGTTTTATGGTCAGAGTCAACATCATGCTTGACTTGGGATATCTAATGAGACTGCAGACCTAAATGGTGTACTTGTAGGACCTTCTGTCACACAATGTCAGGGATAATATATTAAGCCGAGGAAACATGTGAGTTATATTACAACTGCAAGGGAATAAAAATTAAAACCCCTTCATGTGGAAATAGACATAATCGTGCTACATTTCCCTGTAGAAGAGCATACAGTGGCAATTTTTCTTCATATAATATTACATTAGTTTTAATTCTTATTAATAAGATACAAGAGTCATTAACACTATTAAAAATCTAATTATGTTAGCAATTTTCTATCATGTCATATTTGAGCAGTTAAGTATTGGTATTTGTTTTTCCTAATGGGATTCAGAAGTCTAATTAATAGGCTTTCTTTTGTGGTTAAGTGGAATGAATCTCTATGAGAAGCAAGCCATTTTTAATATCTGCAGACAGCTTATTTTCTCATATATTACACTACTAAGCCATCTGGCTATCTATGGAATAAATTACTAGACAAGAATTATGAGATTATCATATGAAATTCAACAATACATTTCATTACATATATTGTTCCAGTTACCATGTCCCAAAACTTCAATATTTACTAAGCAGAAAATATAAAAATTAATTATTAAAGAAGATCATTCCTTAAGAAAATTTGAGGAAACTGAAAATAGCACAGTAGATGAGACAGATGCTTTCTTCTGCTTGTGCTGGCATTATTTGGGGGAAATATATATCGAAATAACTTACAGAAAACAATGTTTCTTAACTCCTGTCTTATTCAACCTAAGGTTAAGGTCTTAAAGAGAAACATTTTTTCATTGACTAGGTCTCTATTTCTTGGTGTCCTACATATACATATACATATATAAAATATTTATAGCTCATACTAGTGATACATATGGCAATATATATGTAATGCTATTACATATCTACATATCTATATGAATATACATATACTTATATCAAAAAATGAAAATATGTATATAGTCAAGTATTCAATTTTTTTTTTATTTGAGACGGTCTTGCTTTATAGTTCAGGCTGGTCCTGAGCTCACTATGTAGCCCAGGTGAGCCTCGAGCTCAACAATCCTCCTGCCTCTGCCTTCTGAGTGCTGGGAGGACAGGTGTGAATCACCACATCCAGCACTGTTGTGTGTGTTTAATGGGGATCAAACTCAGGACCCTGCATTTGCTAGGCAGATGCCGGAACCACTGAGCTCAATCTCCAGCCCCACCATCATTATTATTTTAAAAACAGCCATGTGATATGCTAGTCACATATTTACTAATCACATAGTCACAAGAATTATATAATTTATTATTCATTTAATCTCAATTTTACTCAATCAGAAATTATGTCATATCTAAGCTTACTTTAGCATTTCTATAAATGTTTTAAAACAGTAATCCTTTAACTCTTTTTTTTTTTTTTGAGACAGTGTCTCGCTTTGTAGTTTGGGCTGGCTCTGAGCTCACTATGTAGCCCAGGCAAGCCTGGAACTCAGCAATCCTCCTGTCTCTGCCTCCCAAGTGCTAGGATTACAGGTATGAGCCACCATGCCTGGCACTGTGATATGTGGTATTGATGGCTGGTGGGCGTGAGTCTCCGTGCCCAGCATTGTATGTGGTTTCCAGGGATTGAACTCAGGGCCTTGCGCTTGTGAGGCAGGCGCCGGAACCACTGAGCTAACCCTCCAGCCCCCTTTAACTCATTTTTGAGCAGCACTGACTTAGAATATATAAATCGTATTCAGCCCGATGGAGCACTTTGGAAATGGTAAGAAAAATGGTGGGTGTTATTAATAAATAAAGGTTGAGGGTTACGTTAGCAATTTTCTATCAAATATGAGACAACCCTTGCCTATATCTATTTTACACTGAATCTTGTATGTAGTGTATATTATGAAAGTGTTTCTCAGATTGAAGAAAATCTTGAAATTAATATTCATATTTACAAAAAGAATGGCAGATTTCATACACACATACTCTTAGGTTTCCTTCTTCACCAAGACTTAAAAGAATGACAACAAATGAATCATAAGGCAAAAACCAAAATCTTAGATACTAGAGAAAAAGAAAGCAGCCCTAATTTAGTAATAAGAAAGCAGACAGAAAGGCATCAGGTGACATACAGTGAATTACAAAAATGTTGTGAAGAAAACCAAAGAACCTACTGTACACTTCACAATGGTAAAAATGCAGGGATGTGTTGGCCCACAGAGCCCTGAGAGGAGGATGCAGAGAACAACAAAAACAGGAAGCTGCCCTGAAGCAGGTGACTACCACCCCACTGCCACTGCGGCAGAAGAGGGGAGACCACTCTCTTCACAGGGAGACCATGGCTTTCCCCTGCAATACTTGTCTGCTTGGGGTGGAGAAGTCACAGGGATAAAAGAACAAGAGGAAGGGGAGTTAAGTACATTTTAAAAGACAAATGTGAGACACCCTAGCTTTTAAGAAAAAATATACAAGGTGCAGTATTTTTGCACTTGAGGGAAGATTTGGGAAAAAAAATCACCCTGAAAAATTTAGCCAAAGAGGAAATGCCGTTACTAACGTTTTGCATCCACCAACAGAACTGCTTGGCTAGATCATCCTAAAATCTCATCTGATGAACTACTCTCAATATCTCAGTTTCAAATTCTTTTTCTCTCTCCTACTAGTGAAAAAACCATGGTCAAGAATCCAGCGAAGAGGAGATTTCTGAAGTGATATACAGAGAAGTTAACAAGTCAACAAACAACACGAAGGAAGTAGAATCATGTAAATAATTAAAAGAAATATGAAAAAGTCGTATTTTCAGAATGATGAAAGGTCTGCTTTAAAAGAGACGCACTTTCAAAACTTCAAAGAAAGATTTCTTTTTTAGAAAAGGAAAGCACGTAAAATAAGGAAGAGCAATTACGAGGCCGGAGATTTAGCTCAGTAGTTCCAGCGCTTGCCTTGCAAGCGCAAGGTCCTGAGTTCAATCCCTGGTAACCACATACAATGCTGGGCGTGGAGACTCACACCCACCAGCAATCAATAGCACACACCACAGTGCTGGGAGTGGTGGCTCACGCCTGTAATCCCAGCACTCGGGAGGCAGAGGCAGGAGGACTGCTGAGTTCCAGGCTTGCCTGGGCTACATAGTGAGCTCAGGGCCAGCCTGAACTACAAAGCAAGACCCTGTCTCAAAAAAAAAAGAGCAATTACAAATGTTATGATAACAAGAAGATAAGCCTCCACAGAAGGGATAATAGTGGAACGAAACACAAAAAGTAGAGAAATGCAATAAACATTGCAGGAGAATTAGAAACATAAAGCAAGAGATTCCAACAAGGAGAGAACAATAATAAACAGAGAAAAATCAAAATTCAAGAATACTTTCTAGAACTAGGGGGTTTGGGTTTTGAAACTGATTAAAGTCCAGTGAAAGTCTCAAAAATGAGACCCTCAAGCAAAAGGCAGTTCCATGCTAATATATCTTCAGGAAACTTTTAACACCAGGAGCAAGGAAATAATGCTCCAAACCTCTTCATGGATGGAATAAACACCTGAAATGAATACAGAATGGCATTTGAATTTTCAACATCCATATTTAGGAGCTAGAAGACAAAATCAGGAGCTGAGAGAAGAAAAGATTTTGTAAGTTTGGACCTGAGTGAATTAAAATTAATAGGTAATAAGACAGAAGAATCACTCCTTCAGATAGGTGACATGCTTTTATATAGAAAAGTTGAAAAGGAAAAAAAAAGGATTTATTGAGCTCATTCTTGAAAAGCTACTCAAAGATAGACTTCAATAAAAAGGGATAATCCAAGAACAAGGGAGACACAGAATCTAGGAAATAGAAGTTTGAGCTCGAAAAGAGAAAAAAAGGAACAGGTCCCCAGGAAATCATAAAAGAAGTGCTCAGTGTCGTAGCTGGGTGGGTGCCCAGAGAGCTACCAGCACAAAGGCTCCAGGAGAGGCTTCTTTTATCAAAAGGACCATAGTCTATGCGACGCTTCTCTGCATTGCGAGAAGACAATGCAGTTCAGGAAACAATGTATATTTACACTTTCATAAGTATACAGACCTAAGTAAATACCACAGTGTAACACACAGTTAATTTCAGGAAGACAAAAATTTGCCCAAAAAACACACTTAATCATGGCACCTAGCTCAACTATTTTTACATTTAAATAATGTAAAAACAATATTTGTCTAAAGAAAAGTATGACAATTTTATTGGAAGGTTGGTAAGATTGGAAGTCAATGTGTGGGGGAGGGGAGGTGCGTGTGCGTGTGTGTGTGTGTGTGTGTGTGTGTGTGTGTGTGTACATGTGCGTGTGTGTAGACCAAATTAGGGGAGATGGAAGAAAGAGATCAAATACGTTGATGCTTTTTTAAAGGAGAATCAATAAATATTGCTACAAAATGAAAAATGGGATAGATTAGTTATTTACAAATAAAAAGGTAATAATTAAGCAAAGTATGTATTAAAAGTAGTTACACTGAAGGTAAGAAAACAATTAGATGAATAGATGAAAACAAAATTATTTTTCTGCATACTCAGTTATATATATTTGATAAAATTATACATATATATGAATATTATTTCAGACATACACATATTTTAAAACTCAAGCAAAAAAGTAATAAAATCAATTTCCTGAAGCTTCATATAAAATATAGTATGACTTCATAAACACTTTAATTAGTCTGGACTAATCCCCATTTAAGCCACTCAAAGACAATGAAATAATTTCTAAACTTGTGCTATCTTTGACTAAAGATAGTTGTTTAGAGTGATTTATAGATTAGAACTTTGAATGTGAGTCTAGGATCAGTTGGATAAAACCCAAGGATTGATTAATTATGTCTGCTATGGATAGAAGAGTAGAAAGAGGGCATGAAGTTGAAGTACTTTCCAACCTGCGAAGTGATAGTAAGGTTCAAGAAGTTTTCCCAGTTTTATAAACATTCCTGTGTGGCTTATGCCCAGATCACTAGCACTATAAATGGAATGCTCAGACAAACCATCAACAAACAAGAAACGTTTTTAAAGTTACCTGTAAGTATAATTTGTAAAATAGGAAATGGATCGATTTGGTGCTAAAGTTATGGTTAAGGTTTTTCTTGTTACAGCAAAATACTGGAAATTAAACAGCCCTAGAAATGACATGATACAAATGCTTACAAAACATGGATATGGGATGGTAGTCATAAAGGTCATTTCTCGGTCTGATACATATCACCAAGATAGACAGACAGACAGAAAGACAAACAGATTGATTGAACTTATTCATAACCATAAATCTCAAAAGGGAAATGTTAAAATTTAACTTTGAAGAGTGTAGATAGGAACACAAATGAAAGTATAAGCTCTTATGTAACTATTTTCTTCTTAAAGCAGAAAAAAACCTTCTGAAACAGAAAATACAAATTTATTTCTGTCCTATTTTGAATCAATTTTTATTTTTCTTGTTTTACTGGATATATTCTTAGTATTTTAAAGCTACAGCCGGACATGGTGGCTCACGCCTGTAATCCCAGCACTCGGGAGGCAGAGACAGGAGGATTGCTGAGTTCGTGGCGGCTTGCCTGGGCTACATAGTGAGCTCAGGGCCAGCCTGAACTACAAAGTGAGACCCTGTCTCAAAAAAAAAAAAAAAAAAATTCAAGTATTTTAAAGCTACAAAACTTTGAAACTTATTATTCTTTTTGCCCTTTTGTGTCAAGAAAATTTATATTCTATAACTGTTACTCTTTCCTGAATTGGTGTTATGTCCCTATATCTGATGTATCTACATTTTGCTCTCTCTTTTGCTCTATTTCTAGCTGTTACTACTTTCTCTATATTATGGTTTGTGAGTAATCAATTTTGGTTTTTATTATTGCTGACTTTTTTTTGCTTTCTCTACATCTATCTTGTTTATTTTTAAGCTTAAGTTAGCATTTTAATTTATATTACATGAATTTATCTTAATTGTTTCTTTTATTATGTGTTTGGGGCTGTGAATTTTCACCTGAACATGGATTTTGCTGTTTCCTATGTGATGTTATAATATATATATATATATATATATATATATATATATATATATAATAAGAATTTTGCATCAATCCTTCATTTTAACTTTTAATTTTTTTCATATTTTTAATATGATCTTCAAAGTAACAACTTCATGTTGAAGGTCATTATTATAATTCTTTTAGTGAATCGACTTGTTAGAGCATCTGCTTGAAGAAGATGTATTTAGGAAAGGATGCCCAGGCCACATTACAGCCTCCCAGAAGCTCCTGAATACTAAAACTGTAATATTAGTGTTTACTTCTTCCACACCACATATGTTGGATGATACTGACCATGCTGCTACTTCCTGGAAAATAGCACACCTTGTGATTCTTTTTCAAAATCAGATAGCTTCTTGAGATTCCATGGCAACCTAGGATACTGGCAGAATTTCATCATGTTCTTTCTTTTCCTGGGTTTTTTTCCCTACAGGATGTCCTCGTAATTTTAGAGAAAAGTACATTTTTGTTTGGCTCCACATTCTGCATTCATTTTCATCACCATCCCACAGCTGTATTTGACATTTACTGCATCTGAGAGTGTTTTTCTTGAAACGTGGACAAACTGTTCAGCTTCTGGTTTGATGAAAGATGCATATATATTTTTATTCTATTTCTTCTCAAAATGTTTTATATGAATTAGGAACTGACAGTCATTATTCTAGTTAAAAATAAGAAGGGAAAATGAAAATCTGTGTTAGAGCTTTTTAAATCTTAAGCATGAAAACCACCTTCCTCTTGAAGAGATTAGGGATGGAGAATTAGCACGAGGCCTCGTGGGGTGCTCACTTATCTCTTCTTTTGCCCTATTTGCTCTTACACAATTCAGATTACAGAGGATTTTATAAATGTGTGGAAACCTCACAGAAACATTTGCCCTTTCTCTCTGATTTTAGGATCCAAGATAACAACCATCCCAATGGTATATTAGAAAAATCTTTTCAAAAGCTTATTCTTAAAAATAAAGTATTTATAAAATTCTTGGCTTTGAATATGAATTTCTTGTATTAACTTTTTTAAAAGATTAGGCAATTAAAATAAAATTCTGGAAGTGTATTTTCAAAATATTTTCTCTAAGATATTTTGATATGCAACAGAATTATAATTCAAAGTAACCCTATTTTAACTATTAATGGAGAAATTTATATTGATAGTATAATTTAAAATATATTAATAAATTTAAAGATAACAACTTGCTAGCTTTATATTTTTTAGAATATTACAATTGTTTATATAACTTCTCTTATCATAAGAGCATTTAAATACACAGAAAACAAGTAACTTCAGCTAATATGCAAAAAGTAAAAACCAGGGCCGGAGGGTTAGCTCAGTGGTTCCGGCGCCTGCCTCGCAAGCGCAAGGTCCTGAGTTTGATCCCCGGAAACCACATACAATGCTGGGCGTGGAGACTCACGCCCACCAGCAATCAACACCACATACCACAATGCCGGGCGTGGTGGCTCGTGCCTGTAATCCCAGCACTCGGGAGGCAGAGACAAGAGGATTGCTGAGTTCCAGGCTTCCCTGGGCACCACAGTGAGCTCAGGGCCAGCCTGAACTACAAAGCGAGACCCTGTCTCAAAAAAGCAAAAAAAAAAAAAAAAAAAAAAAAAAAAAAAGTAAAAACCAAACAAACTATATAATATAGCTGCTATTTATATTACAGTAACCTTTTCTAAGTATTGTATTAGCTACTTAATACCATATTCTTGTGATATATACTACTATTATTTAATTACTATTCCACTTTACAAATAAGAAACCTGTGCTCATAGATTATCAAATTTACACACAATTACAAAGCCAGTATGCAGGAGAGCTATGTTCCAATCCAGGCAGAACGACTCCCACTTCATTCTCTAACAGGTCCAGAAACTATCCAGTAGAGCAGCAGAAAAACAAAACAGAACAAAACGAAATGAAACACTGCCCCTGGATTCACACTGGCTCTGTTGGGCATGTGGAGCTCCGAACACATGCTCTGTATTTAGTATTCAATGAACCAATGCCATGCAATCAGTGAGCCTGGCCTGAGGTTGACAAAGGACCCAATTTTGCATTTTTGAGTAAATCTACTAACCTTCCCAGTGATAAAGAGAATAGTCCACGTATTCTTTTTCACCAATCTTTCCCACCATAAATGAGAAATCATGATTTTTCTTGTGCAGACTGCCAATAAAAGGTGGCTATTAAGGGCAAATTAAAACAACTGACATTTTATCTTACACTAGAAAGAATGGCCACTATTAAGAGCTAAAAAAAAAAATACTGCTGAGGTTATGAGGAAAAGAAAACTCTATACATTGCTGGGGGAGAAGTGTAAAGAGTACAACCTTTATGGAAATCAGTATAATTCTGTGAAAAACTAAAAATAGAAACTCTCTTTGATCCAGTTATAACTTTTCTGGGTATCTTCCTAAAAGAGTTAAAGATATTGTGTCACAGGGATAAAAACATACTCTTTTCTCTAGCCTCACAATCCATAATAGGTAAATTATGGAAGTACTTATATACCTGTGAACAGATAAATGAATGAAGAAAATGTAGGGTGTATATACAATGGAGTGCTACTAAGCCATGAAGAAGGATAAATTTGAGTTACGTATAGGAAAATGAATGTTCCTCGATCCTATGATTCTAAATAAAATAAATCAGCTACAAAAAGTTATATATTACATGATTTATCTTATATGAGAAATCTAAAGTATAAATAATTTGGAGAGCAAAATAAAAGAAAGATGATCGGAAACAGGAAGATAGATTGTACAAATGGGGAAGGGATCTGGAAATGGAGGAGACAGTGGGAAGACAGAGGAAGAGTAATTAAAAAAGATCAAGGTACATTATGTGTACGTATTAATATGTCACAATGTATTTATTATGTGTTACAGTCATATACTAATGAAATCTTTAATTAACAGCATAGGAAAGGAAGTGTTAGCTTATATGTACGACATAAAAACCACACTTCACGTGCCTCCAGTCCTATACAAACTCAGTTATTTGATAGTAGAATAGATTGATTCTCATCTTACTGTGATTTTCCCATTCTCGTCTCATGAGACACTTCTGGCAAACTCTGGAGATGCTACAAACAGTAGGGAAAAAGGAAGGATGCTTTTGCCAGTTAGTAGACATAACTCAGGGATTCTGCTAACTATTCTAGGCCACACAGGGCAGTTCTCTAGGATAAAGAATTAACCAACACAAATGAAATAACTATGTATATTTTAAAATGTTTATGAAACTCTGATTTTTAATATTAACAAAACATAAGAATAGTAAATTTCAGGTTAAATAATATCATTTTGTTCCCCATTCCTATCTCAACTTTTTAATTCAGTGGGGAAAAATTAAAGGAAAAGAAATTAAGTGCTCTAGAGCACTATTTTAAAATTTAGGGAACTTGAATGGATTAAACTATTGAAGACTCACTTGCTGTCTGTCTTGACTAATTCTTATTCCTTTGCTCTCTTCAGTCTCTCCTAGAATTTCTGAAGTGAAACATTTATTCTACAATCTGCCTTTTGTGTTTTGTTTTCTTTGTTGTTGTTACTGGCCTCTGAGATCCTCCAGTTCCTTCTGTTCTGCATCACTCTGGCTGCATTTGCTTGTTGCAAGACAAGTTCTCAGGGAACACCCTGTACAGGACATATGAGGGGTGGAGGACCCTCTGTAGTCTTCACACACACTCCTCTCCTAAGTCTAAGGAATGATTTCTGCTTCCTGCAGGTTTGCTACACTTTACAGTCAATCGATGCAGATGAATTAATGTATTACAACTCGCTGTGAGCTGAGTGAAGATGAGCGTTTATGCTATATATTGACCTGATCATTTTTAACTCACATGAAAAAACCTGACTAACCCACTAGCACTTCACAGACTCCATCATCATCCCCGAGACTCTGGCGCAGCACTGCTTCTTAGTTTCCGTCCTTCCCTCTATTGAAGCCCAACTTCCAAGCTTCTTACTCTTTCATTTGAATCTGAAAATATATTTGAAGAAATGTAAAATAGGAAATTACTTACACATTAAGATACCAAGCATCTATATAAGAACATAAACAGAAACATAATGAATGTAATGGAAGAAGGAAGAAAATGTTCTCAGTATTAGAAGTTACTGAGATAAAAGCAAATACCAACTATACAGAATACATAAAGCCAAAATTGGCAATCATCTGGTAGGATTTTTCAGAGAAAGGTGAATCAGATAAACTCAAAATAGGGAAGAGTGGTCAACCCTGTACTTCTATTCCTTCAGATATGTATGAATTTCAATCAAAACTGCCCCCATAGTCTTACAGAATGAAATCCTTGCTGTTAACACTGCCTCTCATCAGAATTATGATCTGTCTCCTCACGACTTTGTCAAACTGTAGAAATAAGGTGATACAACTGACCTCTGAAATTTAAAATAAAAACAATGCAGAAGAGATCAGACTAGGAAGTACACAGTGCCTTTAAGAAATGCAAGAATCTCAGGCCTAGAAAAACAGCATGGAGCTAGCATGGAGTGGGCAACACACCCCAAGGAAGACACAGGAAGGTCACAGGGCTTGATGAGCAATGCATTTCAGACACATGAATCTACAAGTCAACACCTGAAGATGCAGGAGTGTCTGGGCATCAGGACACCTGCACAGGCACCACACATTTGTGCCCATGGTGGCAGTGCTTTTTCCCTTTTCTGACTACTTTTCTTTTCTCAGATTCCATGTTTGTTAAGAAATCTTCCAAGAATTTGCTTTTACCTATAGTTTGCCTTCGTTATAGGTTCTTGGTTTTGAGAGACAAAGTTCTGCTCTGGCCTCCTTAACAACGGAGGAAAAAGACTGAGTATATATATACACCTGTAGTTTTCACTATTTGGGGAAAGGATTGTGAAAACATCCTCATACCCCAATACCCGAAGAGAGAGCAGGTGCTAAGTCAGAACAATAACGGGACCACCTGATCATTTTAGCTCTCAAGATAAATAAATTAGCAATTTTGATTTGAGCCCTCTGTCTCTTGTGGATCTCTGTAGGAAAAGTCTTTGAGTCCGAGCAATTTTGAAAAACTGAAGAAACCAGAGTCCTGCGTAGCCAATGGTTTTACACCTAGTATTCAATATTTGATACTAACTCAGTTTCAGGGGAACCATTTCAGTCATCAAACTCCTTTTTGGAAAGGAGAAACACATCCTATGTCACCTGTATTACACAAAGAAATTATCCATGTGCAAGACCATTTTGAATAAATATTCAACCTTCAAAAGCTTTGATGTTTAAACTTTAAGTCTGTTGAATCTAAAATGAACACTAAAAATCATTTATCTATGTGGTTATCACCTTTGCCCAGTAATTTCTTTTTTTAAAATTGAATTCTTTATTGGTACAATTTACATACCTCTCACAATCACATATAACATTGGGGAATCTGTACCAGTATATGACACAACTTAATTCTCATTTTTACCCATATCCCTACCCACCCACACCTCCCCACCCCCTATATTATTCTGCCATAAAGAATGACAAGATTGATTCATTTATGTGCAAATGGAGACACCTGGAGGATACACTAATAAGTGAAATAAATAGATCACAGATAGACAAATACCAGATTTTCTCTTTGATATGAGCACCTGTAGATGCAAATGAGCTCTAGAAACTATGACAATTTTTGTAGAATGGGAAATTTCCACAGGAAATTTGGTGTGGGGAATGTAATGCGGAGAAGGAATAAATATTGATTCAGAAAGAAAATAAAAGTGCCCAGTAATTTCTAATTTTAAATATCAGGTTTATAACCAGATAGGTTAGAAAACAGTGAAACCAGAGCATTAGCAAAATATGTAAATTTATTGAGTGTTAATTTGTTGGGAGGATCCTTGAGGGGAGAGTAGATAAGTGATACTATGCATATGCAGAATACTAAACAAAAGAATGAATGAACAGCATCTTAGGCAAGTCTTTTGCACTTAACTAATCGGTTCTAAAGGATTTTAATGAATATTAATAGAAAAGATGTAATGCCAATGCACAGTAAGTAATACTAAATATCACTGGAGTGCACTTTGAAATAGTAACAATGAGAGTGAAAACCAATATATGTCAGCAGACTGAAAAAAGTTTGAGTAGCTGGGTTAGAGCTATTAGGTTTTCCTTCTATGTGAAAAATATTGCAAGACTACATTTACCCAATTATCATATAACTTAAATCTACACAGATTTCCAGGAAGAGCAGAGGTCAATGTCTTTTTCTTATGTTTGCTATGGTGGTAGTGAGATATGAATGATCAATCAGTATACCTTGAAGCACAAATGTTCATCCTATATTTCAAACAAGCTGAGCAAAGAAACTAGCTTATCAATTTCCCCTTACTATTTTTACTCATACACATAGAAGCAACTTCACACATTGTCATAAAGATTAAATGTAGACTCAAAGATATATATTCATAATGAGAGCTCTAAAATGCATACTAAAATACTACAGCATTTATTTGGTGATTGCTGTGATTTGCCTACAAATTAATAAAATAAAACAGAAGGTAAGCCCTTGCGAACTTCAGAGGCAGTTTTAGTTTACTATGATGTGGCCCTATAGAAATCTCTACAAACATTTTTTTCAAAGTAAATTGAACTGGAACAAAGAATGGTCAAATTCTGGTGACATTTTACCTTATTAAGTCTGACCTTAAAGGTTTTCAACACATATTCTCCAGTGTAAACAGAAACACTCAATCATTTATATCCAGCTCAAAACTAAACCAAATCAAATTAAAAACATACAAGATAAAATACTCAAGAGAATAAGAGGTTTCAATGGTAAGCAAATCTCTTTCATATACTCCAGTTTAATAGTCTTGATTATTTATGGAATAGAAGTGTATTTTGAAACTCAATCTATCAAGTTAAAATAGTAAGTTCCTACTCTTCTGAACATTCCTCTTCAAGAAACACAGATTGCTTATGACAGTAAGTCATTCACTTTAAAGTCAATGGACTCAGATGATGTTAAAAAAAATTGTGACAAGATAGATTTTTTTTCCTCTCTGTAAAAATAACATAGCACCCACAGTTTTCACAAGATAAGGAGGAACACAACTGATACGTGAGGGACCACCTCTTATAAAGGGGAGAGGAGGAGCTGTCTGTGGTGATTGGAGACAGCTCGGTTTTATTTTATCTCCCAAACAATGGGTTTAAGCTAAAGGCTCTTTTTAAATGGTCATGAGATTAACAGATTTAATTTTCATCTAGAATGGGAAATGGGCTCAATATTTTTGATCAAGGATGAACACAATTTTGAAAAGTAATGTATATAATTTCCACAGCTCTGCACTCTGATAGGGTTTCCCTCTTACCAATCATTTACAATTTTGAATATGCAACTCTCTGGCTAATTCTAATAAACCTCATTTAGTCCTTTTCATTCTTGGCTTCTGGGTAACATCTGATATTGCCGACCTCTTATTTGTTAAACCATATCTTAGCAATCGTTTTCCTTCCTATTTCCTTGTCATTTCCTTAATGATGTTCTTCAAGGCTTTATCTTTCCACTTTATCCACTCTACCTGTGTGATCTCATCCAAGCTCATAACCTCTAACCTGTCTGCACAACTCATGTCTTTCTTGAGGGTCACCTTTAGATATTATATATGTAGTAAACTCTCCTTTAGTATCCTGCAGGTCCATGAAACACAAATTAGCCAAAACTCTAACTAGGAGCTTTCTTAAGTTCTTAAACTTCCTCTTAAAGATGTATTTGATAATGAGACAAGTCAATCAATTTTCCTAAGCAGAAATCAGAATTCATGATAAGACTGATTTCTCTAAAAAAAAGTCTCAAATATAAACATAATTGGAAAAGTGATCTTTCTAGCATGTATATTATAAGCCTAACTCCTTAAGAACTGATGACTAATTCTCCACTGTCCGAGAATATGGTTTACTTTAAGATACAACCAAAATTCTTTGCCAACTTTAGACTCGGATTCCAGACTTCCCTGACTCATCTCAGACCCTGTGACCTACTACTCACAGTAAACTCACTACTAGTGTTCAGACAAGCCAAGATTTTTCACCTTTGTGTTTCTTCCTTTTTTCTCTCCTTAAAATACCTGTGCACCTCTGTCAGCATTTCATTCTTTAAGAATGATATGTCACATGGAAGCCTTCAAACTTAGGCACTGTTAACCCCTTCAATTGATCCCACTGTGGGCCGGAGATTTAGTTCAGTGGTTCCAGCGTCTGCCTTGCAAGCACAAGGCCCTGAGTTCGATCCTAATAACCAAATAAAATGCTGGACCTGGTGACTCGCGCCCATCAGCCATCAACACCACATACCACAGTGCCAGGTGTGGTGGCTTACGCCTGTAATCCCAGCACTCGAGAGGCAGAGACAGGAGGATTGCTGAGTTCGAGGCTTGCCTGGGCTCCATAATGAGTTCAGGGCCAGCCTGAACTACAAAGTGAGACCCTGTCTCAAAAAAAATAAAAATAAAAAATTGGTCCCACAGTATTCTGTCCAAACTCTGCCCAGTCCTTTTCTATGAATGTACACATTAAATTAATCTATCTGCCTCACTAACTAGAATATAAGCTTCATGAATCTATGCACTCTGATGCCTCTACCCTTGGTCTTGATCATTTGGAAATTCCCCAATGCACTAAGTAAACTTTTCACAGACACCAAACTGGTGTTTAGACTCAGTTGACCCTAAGAGGGACACGCAGCTTTCATTCTTGTTTCTCATTCATGAGCTTGGGTTGTATCTCTTTCTGATCTTTTTGAAATACAGTGTTTTCCTCATAGGAACCCTCATTTTCAGGGGAGCAATGACTCCATTGGAAGCTGATTTATGCAGTTTTGGGGAGGCAAGAGTTACAGGAGCCTTCTAATGGCACTTTCTGCTCACTCACACCACATGTATCATCCAGCCATGGCTCACAATGCTATAAAAATGTCTCTGCCTGCATGATGAAACACGTCTATCCCAAGGTGTGCCAGAGATTTGAAAATAAAAAGTAAATCTCCTCCTTGGGTGGGATCACATTATCATGCAGTTTGTGAGCTTGCCCACGTGAGCCGTTTTGGGTACTCTCAGATCAGGGGAGCAGCTATTAAAGTGCCATCAAAGCATTTTGACTCCATAGAATTAATCATGAAATCTGTTCCTGCCAGCTCACTTATCATATTCGAAATATTAATTTAGAGCAAAATTAAATCGGACACCCACCGACAGCAACATTTTGCCCTTCAGAACTCCCCTTCATATTGATTTATTAATGGTTGCCAGAACAGTGTACTAGAACAATTTATTACTTCTTTCTCAGTGTTTCTTTATGCTTACAAATAGTCCTTGGGAATGAGAGGTGTTATCTGACAGTCTTTTGACAGGGATATTTTTCAATTTGCATAACATTTGGGGATTTATTGGGAGTTAAGGGAGAAGTATCACTTTAGTACCCATAGCAATGGCTGACTTGCTTCAGGAAGTTTTAAAGCCAGGGTGGTCATTGGACTGTGGTATAAGTCAGGGACAATATAAGACTTAGTGCCTTGCTGAATCCACTCTGCACTGTTATGAGCTGTAAAATGCAGAATAGAAGCATAGGGTATCTTTTTATGAAGTATGTAAATATTCTTTTTACTTTTGCTATTAAGACCTTAAATACCCACATCAGCACTTGAATACCATGAAAGTTCAAATGATCAACTGTGACAGCACATATTCTGGGCAATAAAAGCAAATAGTCCTCTAATCCTGAGACAAAAGGCTTTTATTCCTTGAGCCTCTGAGAGGCCTCACACCAAGCAGAGAGCACTGAACAACCCTCACCAGGCCCCAACTTCCCATCTTTTTGTGTATATGACATTACTAACATTGATATAAATGAGAGCTAACCTCCACTGAACAATAAGCATTGCGCCCATTCAGCCAGTCAGTTAATACATTTTTAATTGAATGCTGATTACCAGACAGTCCTCCAGACCCTGGGTGTGCCACAGAAAGGCAAATGGGGGAGGTCTCAGATGAAGTCTTATCAAACCCAGGACATAGGTGTGTGCTGAGGCCAATGGCAGTGGTAACAGAAGCATTTTTTTTTAGTTTATTTTCATCTGTATTGGTACATTGTATATACACGTCATCATCACATTCAATATTGGGAACGCGTACCAGTATATGACATGATTTAATTCTCATTTTTTCCCATTCCCCTACCCACCCCGCAAACCCCACCCCCTAAATATATGAGCTTTGTTTCCCTTTTTTTTATTATCATCACATTTCCCTCATTACTCACCCCTCCACCATTTCCCTTTGAAAATTTTCTATTTCACAGTATCCATCATGCATTCTAGAACTCATTAGCATCTTCAGATTCTCATCCCAGAGAACAGATATGATATTTACACATCTGTGACCTATTTATTTCACTTATAAGTATGTCCTGAAGTGATATCCATTTGAGTATAAATGACTCAAACTTATCATTCTTTAAGACAGCATTTTAAGAAAGTCAAATAGATAATTTTAGATATTGCACATGCTGTGGAGAGCACAGTATAAAGAAAGACAGGTGGGGAGACAATGTATTTTAGCTAAGGTCTCAGCAAAGGCCTCTGTAAGCAGGTAGAAATACACTCAGGCAGAGGACATCCCCGTGGCCTCACATTGTGGCTTTAAGAAGGAGTTTGTGTGTACAAGATAGAGAAGAGATGTCAGAGACCCTTGAGGGTGAGGAATGAAGTGATGGGGCCCTGAGATGAAGTCAGCTAGACAAGGCTCGGGTCTCTGTAGACTGCATGTGCCTCAGCCAGGGACTTCTGTGGCTCTGACCACTCTGGGGAGGTGCATTAAGTCTGTGATCTCACTTAATCCCACCATTAGCTACTGTTGCCACTGGCACTTAGAGAGGTCTCTGAGATTAGCCAAAGGCACAAGGAGTGACAGAGCGGACACTCCAGCTTTCCCAGACACTGAACTCAGTATCTCTCACCATGCTCTATTAAGTCTTCAAGTGAAGTTACAGGTATATGCTGCTATTTGAAGGTGCTTCTTCTAGATCCACAGCCACCATCACTCCATGGTCACCAGCGAGTGAATCTATTTGTAAAAGGGAATGTTGTTCCATTATCACCTTACATCCAAGGTCCTACATCCCAATCTGATTTTTCCCTTTCACTGTCTATTGGCAAGGTACATGGTTACATAGGATCAGTCCTGTGCTCCCAACTGTCTCCTTCCTGGTGGACATTTATCTGTCCTCTGCTCCTTGGCCTATGCCCACATCGCTCTCTCTGCAATCCAGTCATGATGCACCACCACCAAGGCGTCTCCTTCTTAGCCCAAGAATGCTGTTTGTGTCTGCCTGGGGGCAACCCAAGAGCTCACAGTTTTGCACACCCAGATCTTTGCAGTTTCCTCATTAGGTACAAAGATAAATAGTCTGATATATACAATGTTCTGTTAAAATTATTTCTCCTTCATATAAATAGACCCTGTAATTTATCAGGACTGAATCATACATGAGGAATTAGATCAGAGAAAGACTGTATAAGATCTGAACAATAACAGTTTTGAAAAATTAATCAATAAACATAACATTCATTGGCAAAATTGAAACCTGATTGAAAGATTGTATTTTGAAAGAATCTGAGAATATATTTAAATGTGCTTACTACCACAAAAATGATAGGTATGTGATATAATCTATATGTCTACTCAGACATTCCACAATATGTGCATATTTCAAAACATCATGTATGTCATAAAAACACACAATTTTTATTTTCAACCAGAAGATAAATGAGATAATCAACAAAAATGTTAATATATGGTTAAGAATAATATTTGTGCCGGGCATGATGGTCACACCTGTAATCCCAGCACTCAGGAGGCAGAGACAGGAGGATTGCTGAGTTCCAGGCTCGCCTGGGCTATAGAGTGAGCTCAGAGCTAGCCTGAACTACAAAGCAAGGCCCTGTCTCAAAAAAAAAAAGAATAATATTTGTTACCTGTTTCTGATCCATCTATTTCCATATGTCTATATCTGTTTATAACTATAGTTACCTATTTATATATATATTTATTTATATATATATATAAAGTTATAGAGATAAAAATAATTTCAAAAGGTCAGTGGAAGATATCTTAATTAAATTATTACAACTGAAATATAAATGATTTATTTTTGCCGACAATTATCAATTCTTTTGTTTAGACACTGTTAGAGGTGTAACCTACAACTCTATTCTTTAAGCCAACATAATATTCCAGGACTCTATTTGTTTTATATATGAGTATAAGCAACATTAGTAAATGAAGAAAAAATAATAATGAAATTTACACACTTCAGTATTCTCAATCCTTTCCAAAACACCAACAATAAAATTCCTAAGACAAAAAGATACAGAAAAAAAAATTACATGAGTTGTGATGAAAGTACAGATCTTGCAAAGAGAAGACACTATAAGGGCTTGACATGTTCCACAGATGTTTGACCTTTTCAGCCTTTGTTCTCCCATCAAATGGGCTAACAGGATCAGTTCTCACTACTTTCCTTAGCTGATACACACTTTAGGTGGTGAATTCTTATTCTTGACTTGCCTGGCTTCCTAATCACACTTGTTGCTAACCATCTAAGATGAGGTGGCTCCCCAAAAATGAATGGTCAAGATCAAAAAGTAAGTTAATTTGTTTTTTTAAATCAAAACTAACACAAATCTAGGCTATTGAAAAATATCAAAAATTTAAATAAAAAGAAACATTGTTAATGATTTTCATTTTGTCTCAGGTTCTAGTGAGGCATTACAGATTTTTTGCATTAATTTTTATTTTGAAAAATATTGCATCCTTGTGTTCCCTTCTACAGAACATACACTAAAAAAAATTGTATCTAAATGTCATGTGTCTTGATTATGAGGATTGTTGGTGTCCATTCAAATTTGTGCACTGGGGCAGTTCATGCCTCTGTCTTCCCTCACCTACCAGTTGACTTTTTAAAAACTCTGTGAAAACCAGAGTCTATATAATGAATGCAAAAGTTTTTTAAAGAATGGAAAGAAGCTATTAAGATAAGTGTAAAGACAATAAATACTGTGAAAACCCTAGCTTCTATCTCTCTCTCTCTCTCTCTCTCTCTCTCTCTCTCTCTCTCTCTCTCTCTCTCTCTGGGGTCTATGCTGTGGATGTCTGCATCTGCTCCTGCTTCTCCCCTGCATAATCCCTAGCTACAGAGGTCAGGACATTCACTGGGTGCTACAAGAAACCAGACAAATAATCCCGACATTTGGAGTCTTCCTTGATGACACCAAAAATCAAAGAGAAAGAGGTTCTTTCCAGAGAGTGTGAACTTTCCTTCTCACTTCCTTTCTATGCCTCTTCTCCCCACACCTTGAACCTCCTTTAACTTTCTGGAAACTTGGGGCTCAGGACTTGCAAAAATAGCTTTGTTCCCCATGCTTCTTTCTAGACATAGTTTTGCCTTAAGAAGAAAGTTCTTACCAATTTTGCTTTTCTACACCTTGTTCTAACATATAATAAAGAGATAAAAGCATAAAAATTCATTATAAGCATGAAAAGGGTTCCTTTATGCACTTTGTCCCATCTGACATTGATGATTTACTCTCTTCTCCTTTGTTTCTTCAGGCCAAATAAAAATTCTGTCTAAGGTAACAGAAGTAGCTTTATCTCTTTCAAGTTCCTTTTTTTATTTTTAATGGTCACCTGTGCTCTAGATCTTTCAACTTTTCCCATGGCAAACAGTTACAGGACTTGCCCTTAATCTCCATGGGAGGAGAAATTATAAAGGCAGACTGTGGAGGCTCTAGGGTCATGTGTGGCCCAGAGGCAGGAAGGCTGGCCTCAGTGCTGGCTGCACAGCATGGGTGATGAGTCATAAGACCAGGAGCTCCCTTTCCAGTACCCGTGGGTGCTTCTTCAAGTGGTATCAGTGCTCTACGCCCATCTCTTCAAAACACATTCTGAAATACACTCCTAGGGCACTCATGCTATGGTAGGGCCAATGCTTTTCTTGGCACTTTATGGGTTAGTGTTATTTGTTCCTGTGGCTGCAAATCTTTTCCTTTCACTACTTGCTATGGTTTGAGTGTAAAGGTCCATCTTCCAAATATTTGTATGTTGAAACTTACATGCCTAATGTGATAGTTTTAAGAGAAAAATCTCTCTCTTTCCCCCTCTCCTTCTTCCCTTCTCTGCCTCTTCTTCTTCCCTTCTCTCTTGTCTTCTTTTTCTCACTGATCTCATACCTATATTTTATAAAAAAACTTTGCGATTGTATTGTAGATAATCCAACTAATCTAGTGTGACTTCTGTACCTCAAGATCATTAACTTAATCACATATGCAAAGTACCTTTTGTTGTATAGGGTAACATACACATGGGTTCTGAGGATCAGTGTGTGGAAATCGCTGGGGTGGTAGAATGCATCATGAGAGTCACATGGAGCCTTCATTGGTTCCTTGCCATGGAATAGCACTTTGCCATACTCTGTCCTCCATGGAATGGTACTATGTCCTCAACTGAGGTGGCCCCAGTTGGCATTTATCTTAAATGATATCAGAATAGCATCCATTAAGTATAATGAGTTGTAGAAAACAAACATTTGCTAGAAACTTCCTTAGAAGGAAGTCTGAAAAAGGGAAATGGAAAAAGAAGAAGAGAAGGAAGGGGAGGGGAAGGGGAGGGGGGAGGAATGAAGACGAGGAGGAAAAGGAGGAGGAGAGATGAGACTCCCAAAAGACAGATCTTGGTCCTACGGTTTGGATCAAAAATGTCCACCAAAGACTCGTAATTCCGTGGTGTAATTTTGTGCAGTGACTAAGTCACAGGCCACTAACCTTGCCAATGGATTGGTCCACTGGTGAGTTCATAGTGAATGCTCTGTTAGAAGGGACTTGGGGAGAGTGCGGGCCACTGATCTGGAAGGACACGATGTGTCCCTGCCCTTTCCTCCTTCTGTGGCTCTTTCCAGCCCACTCAGCTTCCTGAGTGCTATGCAGTCAGTAGCTCTCCTCTGATAGCCTTTCCACCATGACACTTCTGCCATATAGCCAGCCGAACTTGAACACACCTACGGAGTCAGAGCCCTATAACTAATCTTTCCTTCTGTAAGTGGTTCTTCGTGGGTATTTGAGCACAGTGATGCCCCGACAACTCATATAACTGATACCAAAATGGCCACCACTCTGCCTACTAATGACTCTGCCTTTATACAGCACACAATCTTTCTCTGCTCTTTCCAAGCAGAGCCTTCAACTTCTTTTTTGGCAGATACAATATACTTGTATAAACAATACTCATTTGTAAAGGAGGAAAAAGAAGTTAACCCCCCCAAAAGCATAAAATTTTGCTTAACCAAAATTTGACATGATCTAGGCCCCTTAGATTGAAGGCCCAAAGATACAGTGAAGATGTGTGATTTTATGCTTCTGTTAGGATCAGGGAAACGCAACGGGACAGAGCATGACCTGCTGGATCTGAGTGGGGAAACGCCACAGGACCTGAGTGTTCAGGCTCTTCAGTCTCCCCAAGCTCTCACTGCGAGTTCAAATTCTCCATTGTAAGAGCATTTCTCTTTCCCCTTTCTGGAGTGAGGGTTTTAATTTCTTCTTGGCTACCTGTTACTCAAAAAAATAGGGAGAACTCCTATTTTTGAATTTATGTCTGGCTTTGGGAGAGTAATTCTGTGTCTCTAACTTGCCTCAGAAGAAGCGAGGGACAAGAGACAAGATGCCAAGTAGTTAGACAAAATCTTTGCTTCAGAGGTCATCATTTTAGAATACCATCTTCCAAGGCTCAATGATTAGAAGGCAAACTACAATATCAGTCACTACTGAGGACCAATACATCCTAGAAGTGGACCTATCTACATCTGAGTGTAGGTTATTTTATTAAACTTTTCACATCTGTAAAATGGAACAATTCCATTTTCTCATGATTTTGCAGATTCCATATGCAAAACCTCCAGTCTCATCCACACAGTGAACACTCACCCTTACTGACCCTCTCTGAGCACTGTGTTTTCATGTGAGGCGCCTTTGCTTCATTAGACCATGCAGTCATCAAACTGGATGATCATCTCTGCAATGGTTAGAATTTCACTGTCCAATAAGATTGCTAGTGAGCTCTAATTTACATTTATGCATACTCAGATTACATAGAATTACAAACCCATTCCCTCAGTAATGATTATTTTGTTGAAGAGCACAAATAAAAGTATTGTCATAATCCTAGAAAGGTTTGTAGTGTATTTAACATACACCCCAGTGTCAGAGATTTTTTAGAGATTTTTTACTGTAAGATTTTAGAGGGGTAAAGTTTCATATAGACACACATATCTACCATTCATAGCTCTAATGTCAAATCTTTTAAAACTTTAACAGATCTGAAATCAAATAAATAAAACATTTTAAAATTCTGTGATGAATACATAGGTCAGATTTTGTGGTGTTGATGTTGTGGTAAAGAATCATTACCACATTTGCCTTACCAAGGATAAACAATGCATGCTAATATTCTTAATCTCAAAACTGCCTATTATTGCTTTAACATTTATTTCTGTTCTGGCTCTATTTTCTCTACCCCAGTGGTAGTGTAAAAGTTAAACTTATCACTGGTCCTCAGTGTATGGAGTTCAAAATGTAGGCTAGTTAGCCAGTATCCCACTATTCTAGGATTGCACACCCACCTCAAACACTGCTCATCAAGCCATAACGTTTTGCTGTCTGGGTTGTAAAAGACATGAGGCTCTTAACATAAACTACAGATAGCAACCATCAAACAGTTGATACTGGCTTTTGAATATGGACATATTTGTCATTCCTGTATCCATGGATGTTTAGTAGATAGAAAGAACTTTTCAAAATGAGGAAAACCAATTTTTCCACTTAAATAAAGCTACTTTAAGGCACAATCACACTTATTTTCCCCCCTTTTTTTAATATAAGAAAAATGATCTTTAACCAAGACCGCAATGGAGCAACAGTGCCACCCAATGGCTGGCTAGGTTACCTCTCTGCTGTACCGAGCATTTGAGAAGAGAAACTCACAGGAAAATGGGAACTGGAATTAGCTATTAGTTGTTTAAACTGCTATTCACAGTTTTTCCTAAATCATAGACACAAAAAGGTAGGGGGCATCCTGAGAAGTGGGAATTGTCTTAAAACAAAACTCCCAGCACACTTCTGCTATCAAATGGTTCAACAAAAGAAAAGTTCTATGAGAATTTACAAATGGGCAAGATGGATTTTTCTCCTCTCACTTAGAATAAGACCGAATGGGCAACAGTTCCCCAGACTCCTTCTGTAGCCCAGAGGTGAGCCCAGACCTTATTTTTCCTATTTTCTAATAAATCAGTGTGCTAAACACACCCCACTGGAAACATTCGAGCAGGATATGTATGGCCCCACTTTATATGCAAAAAAGGATTGTGAAGCCAATGACAAGTGTTATAAATAGAACTATTATTTAGTTTAAAGGGAAGCAGAATTTACATTTCCCAAATCGGAGACCACTCAAGCTTTGAGAGTCAAGTAAGCAAAATAAATCTGGGCTTTTTGCAGTGTGAAATCGAAGCTCAGACTCTATTAATAGAAGAGGTGAGTAATAGATTTCCCTAGTTTGATGGTGGCAGGTTTTTATTGCCCAGGCTCCATGACCTGCATAGCTTACCAGTCACTCGGCCAATGTGAGGTGACAGGGAGTCTCCAGGTAATGAGGTTGCTTATAAGTGCTCAGTTTTTTCTCCTTGGAGGGACTTATTTGAAGATCTGGAAACATCCCCACAAAACATAAGCCAAGGAAAAGAAAAAAAAATCCACTTTATCTTCCAATCAACCAGAATGTACTCAAAAATGTTCTTTTCAAAAAACTACACTGATATATCTCTTAAAACTATGAACAGTAGAACAGAATGAGTTGGTGCTGTGTTGATCCAATCTCTTTTTAATATACAAATAACTGGCACACAAGTATTTACTATATTTTACTAGTGCTTGCTAATGATTAATGACCTCTGAGTGAAAATAAAATGCCCAGTCTGGCATTTGTTCATGGTCAAGAGAGTTTTGCATTGAACTTTTTATTTAACTTTTGTGTGATTGTTCAATGAGAACAGGATAATGGGGGAGCTATAGAAGATTTCAGGCCAGCCCCTCTGTGCCTGAGTCCTAGCACAGCCAGAAATTAGCTATATGTGTCTGAGTAAATTGCTTAATGCCCAGGAGCCTCGATTGCTCAGCTTGTCAAATGGAAA
Source organism: Thryonomys swinderianus (assembly GCA_004025085.1). Taxonomy (NCBI): domain Eukaryota; kingdom Metazoa; phylum Chordata; class Mammalia; order Rodentia; family Thryonomyidae; genus Thryonomys; species Thryonomys swinderianus. Next base: position 25,111 of record PVIC010003984.1, on the reverse strand, counting down.
CACTAATAGCATAAACCCACAGTATCATCATAACAATTAATGAGTACTGGCTCTGATGAGAGCGATTGGGGTAGTCTGAGGATGCTAAATGCACCAGAGTAACCGAAGGGTCAGGAGGTGCAAGTAAAAAGGCAGGCTGCAGTTAGACAGTGACTTTATCTTACAAATATAACTCTGGCAGCAGCCTGGGAAGTAGTCCCAGATCTAAGACAAAGGCTGGGTTCTGGTATCAAACTAAATTTGAATGCAATTTTATCATTTTTTTCATATCATGGTCACATATCTCCAAATCATTTTTTTAATAAATCTGTAAGATGGGACTAGAAACAGCACTTACTTCCAATACTGTCTCAGACAAAGAGTGAGAAGACCTATATATTTCATTGTCTCTGCTCAGCCCAGAGCACGCTTTTTACATCTGAGAACCACAGCCAGTCATGTCTTCACATTAATTGATGTGACAGCATACAAGCCAGTGCTTGCACCATTTTCACTGAGGGAGGCAGAGTTTAATAACTGCCAGGTCACACAAAGTTAACGAAACTTCACAGAAGATAGAACAAAAGGGATCTTAATCTGAAGAATCTATAGTAAATTCCTGAATTACAGAATTTTCTTTTTAACCTATCAGTTCTTTACCTTAAATGCTTTCATGCTGACCCTTACCAGGTAGAAAGCACTGGGGAGATGATCCCTACATCAAGGAGTAGAAATTCTAGCTGAAGACAGAACGTTCAAATGTTGAATGTCAAGTGAAGTAGATCCATAAGAAAGATGTGGAGAGGTATTTTGGGTTTGCTGACTAGGCAAACAGTAGACTAACCAACAGTGGTGCTCAGGAGCTCTGTGATCTTGGATGGATTACCTAACACTAGAGTACCTTACATTTTACACCTACAGATGAAGACAAGAATATAAATTTGTAATAGTATATTTAACATATATATATATATATATATATATATATATATATATACACTATGTGCTACTTGTAGTGTGACCACTACTACTGAAACCATTTCTATTACTCGTACTCAAGGTTCACTAATGAGGTCCCTTGGAAGTCACATGGGTTTCAGAACCTCACTGATATCTGAAAGATAATGTGGGTGTGTGCATCATATATTGTAACCATTTCAGTGTGATATCAGAGAGTACATATGACCCAAAACATAAAAATTTCTGCAGTGTTAATTTTCTAGGTTGTGAACTATGTAAAGATACATAGACTCACATCTTCTGCAGTCAGAATGAATAATGTTCTATCAGCCAGATAAGTCTTTAAAGCATTTTAGTTTCTACTGAATTTTGAATTTTTCTCTATACATCTATAGGGTGTAAAAGAGTGGAGACAGACTGGGACAGCTTCAGAGAGGGATGTTTTTCCCTGGTTGGTAAACAACAGAAGAGAAATTGAGAGTAAAGGACAGCCCCTGCAATTTAATGAGGCCAGATATTCCTTCAAGACAGAAGAAACAGAAAGGTAAAGCTGAGGTCAGGTTATCTGACCCCACAAAAGAAGTGTGGCAATCACAGATCAAACCAACTGATTTTTCAGGCCAGTGAGGTTAATTTTGCAGGAATGCTAGCACATCCTTAGGCTTGGTGTGTGTGGCCAGACTGCAAACCCATCAGCCCAGACAATCAGGTGTCTTGCAGATCTGACTTGTTTGGTATATATAATGTGGCTACTCAAGGAGAGGCATATACTAGCTGTGAACCACTAACACTCTCATCATTTTCTGTTGTCTTCAAACTATTTTCTCTTTTCTGTCTCTCTAGTATATCCAGCATTGACCTATTTTTGACACATGTTTGACAAATTAAAGAAGGTAACGGTTTTTAATGTGCCCTGAGATTTTCAATGATCAACTGTAGGCTTAAATCCTTCTTATGGTCTCTACAGCAAATGGCAGAGAGATGTTATCCTAAATATTGGCCCTAATGATTGGTAGGAATTTCCTCAAATGCTGTATTATGGAAGTTTTTGAGTTTGCTGTAGGGTACACTAAAATAAAGGATCAGAAAGAGGCAGTATTAATCCATCCTACATCATATTTCACTTGTCCTTAAAATACAACCCTGTGGATATAAGTGACATACCATTCAATCATTTTTTGTATTTCCCAATATAGGGCAGTCACTGTACCCTACATGAGGCCACTGAGCATTGGAAATCTGACCAGACCAAGTTAAAATGTACTGGAAGTGAAAAAAATGTATACCAGATTTCAAAGCCTTTGTATAAAAAACAGAATGTAAAAATCATAATATTTCTATTGGACGTTCTGATTGTATATTTTATATGTTAACAATACAGTGCCATTAAAATACTTTCTCTTCTCCTACATTACATGTAATTTGGGGGGGTACCAGCGATCGAACTTGCGCCCTTGTGCTTCCAAGGTAGGTGCGGTACTACTTAAGCTAAATCCCCAGCCCATAATTTTTTTTTTTTTTGAGACAGGGTCTCACTTTGTAGTTAAGGCTGGCCCTGAGCTCACTATGTAGCCCAGGCAAGCCTCGAACTCAGCAATCCTCCTGCCTCTGCCTCCCGAGTGCTGGGTTTACAGGCATGAACCACCATGCCCGGCCCCCAGCCCATAATTTTTAATGAATGAGAGGCCCCTTCAAATTATTATTTTGGCCAAAGAATAAAAAATAATAAGAGAGATTTCCTATTAACTCCTCATTAAAAAAAGTGAGATGAAAATTTCCAGTGGAGATTCTCCTGACCTTTCTTCTCCATGAAGTTCTCACACAAATACCAACTGGGATTCACTGGTCCGAAGCAAAGCCGAAAAGTGCAGCTCATGGAAAAACCCAGGAGCGCTACATATATGCTTACAGACTGGCTACAGCTCTTTCTCCAGCTCTTTTCCAGATTATACACTTATGACACAGTGTCCCCAAGGAATCCTCCACGTTCAGATTATTTGCTGCCTACCTGGCCATTTACCAAAAATGTCTGTCGATCTCTGCTCTGCTGTAGCAGTTCCTAAATGGAATTTCCTAAATGGGGTCTCATAAAAGATGTTTGGATTCATTTACAGAAGCGAAAAAGCTGGTTGGGAGGAAGCTTGAGTCACTAGTGTTAAAGACCACAGATGTGTTAAAAAACAAAACATTTTCACCTTCTAAAAACATCTTCCAAATGTTTTCCTAAAACCCATGCTGGGTTAAAATGAGATCCTAGAGAGAGTGTTACAAGACTTAGGGCTATTTGTGGCTGAAATGAGCAGACAGTAAAAGGGCTACTTCCCGTCATCTGCTTTGCCAAAGCTTCTACAGATCTTCACATTTTATTGACACTGTCCCAACACAAGAATGATTATGTGAATGAATGTCAAGTTACTGAGAATGTACCTGGATAGGACATAAACAACTGTAAACTTTTGTTTAGCTAATCAGAGATATTAAGCATATCTATTACTATTTTGTTAGGCCGTGGTTTTTTTGCTTTGTTTTGTTTTGTTTTTTATAAACAAAATCTAAATCTCCTGGTTTTTAGAAAACATTACAGCGTCTTTGAAATTCTGGCTGACACATCATCACACAAAGAACATAGAACTCCGGTGTCAAAACTGGCATCTGATTTAGAAAAATAAACTTCAGAGGTTAATAAGCCATTGTTTCACCCTTTTAAGGCCCAGTTATCATGTGAACAAGTGCAGATGTTCATTTCCCAATTTTATGAGCTTTCTTCACAATTGGTTAAAAACAGAGAGAAAAGAAATTATAATTCTAATTGTGACTCTACTTAACTAGTTCAAACTGATTTAAGCATGAACATCTGAGAAGCCTGAAAATTCAGCAACCATTTAAAAGTCTATTTGAGCAGTAGATCATAATTCCGAAGAGAAATGGGAAGGTGCTTTATAGTCTAATGCTGCCTTTTGAACTGTATATCACTTTTTCTGTTTAGAATTCATTGGAATGCAGAAATAGAGTGAGGTGTCCTTTGTTAGAAACACTCCAAATATTTTGACAGTTATTTGAATATCATATTGACAAGCCCATTGTATTTACTGCTCCTAAAACAAATAATTTCCACATACCCTGAGCTTTAAAACTCTTTAGTACAAATTATTAAAAGATTATAAAGTGTTTGTCTGTGCATTTTTAAAGGGAGGGATTTGTGACTTCTTAAAATAGGAAAATATTTGAATAGCAGCTATAATTCTAGTATATTCACAAATCAGTCATTAAAATGCATAGAGCAGAGTTGTCGCAGCTGTATACAGCTTTTATTATTCGGACTGCTAAATGGGTGAAACATATATTTTAATTTAATGTATAATGCACAACTCTGAATCAGAACGTTCCCTCCCCTCCGCCCCCCTTCTCCTAAGGAAAAGCCTGAGATCTTTCAACCGACTGGTGATAATTTCTCCTGGACAACAGCCAGTTGAGATTTATTGAATATGCCAGCATTTCTTCATAAAACATTGCAAGAGCTGGCAGAAGTTTAGTCAAAAAACTAGCCCATAACATTTCTGCTTGTATTCATATATTTTCATTGGGGATTTAATTGCTAAGCCTTCTGCTTTGGTTACCAATTATAGCCCAACGGGAACTTCAGTTCTTATAGGAAGTTGTTAAACAAACATGTGTCTCCTTACTTCACTGTAGAGGAACAGAAGACTTGGGTAACTGAAGGACATTTAATGACCTGGCTACAAGGAGTTACAGTGAACTATCACAAGAAAAGGTAAAGAGTCTTTATGAAATCAGTGAAGTTCTGCTTGAAAAACAACAGGAATTATGTGGCATCACTTTATCCAGAGGTCAAACCAGATCCTTTACTGTGAATCGGTTAGACTCTGGTCTACAGAACTCTGAGGAGAAAGGGTTCCTCCGTACTTAATAGACTTTTTCTCCTGTCCTTCAGATGTCATCTGGATTCTCAGGAAAAATAAACTCCCTATGTTTTCAGAACAAACAAAAATACATTTATAGTTTCTTCTACGTCTGCGAACAATCATTGCCTATTTTATTTCTTTGTTTAAATGTATGGTTATCTCAGATACAATGTATTCCTTTCTCTGAATCTCCAAAAACCTCTCACTGGAGTTGTGAACTTCTCTTCTTGGGACAAATCTCAGCGGTAGTGCTTAACTAATTTACAGTGTTTAATCAGAATCTCTGAAAAATAATTTTCTTGTGTCGTTCCATGCCTAGAGATTTATACTAGCACTAAGTCTCTTAAAAAGGACAGGACTCAACTTCATGTCAGCTCTGTTGGCTTTGGATTTAGTCAATTTATGACAATATCAAGAGGGGATTGTATCTTTTAGCCTGATAGGTAATTTCACCACAGAGAGGAACAAATGAGGGTTGAGGTTAAATGGTCTTAGGAGACTCTGAACTTGATTTAATTGAATTGCTAAAGAAAACGATGTCATACAATAGCTTTTAAAGCCTCAATTCTGAGTGCCTCAGAATTCTCTGTGCTGTCCAGGCTGCCCCTGATGCCTGTTTAGATCTAAATATCTTTTCTTACTTTTAAAATAGCCAAACTGAATGTAAGATCTTCTAGCATGTCTTTTAATACTTTTTATATTTAAATAAATTTAGATGTGACCTCACCTCATCCATATGTAGATTGATCAGAAATATCTTTAGTATTTATTCATATTTTACTCACCACTTTCTCGAGAGGCTCTGCATTGGCCTTGTAATAAATGAAATAAATCTCAAAACATTAATAAAATGTAAAAAGAATTCAGTACCACCAAAAGGTCCCATGTGAACATATGCTAACGAAGAACTGCATGTGGATTTGACACAAGAGTTGGTGTCTCTGGCCATCTGTAGAGGAGGTACAAACTGGCCACAATCCACACTAAGTGGCACTTTCCTTATGCAATTTTTATACTTACTATGCCTATCTGTATGACACTGCAGCATAGGTGTTGTATATGTTAAAATTTCTTCATATGAATTTCATCAAAGAAGAAATGGTAAGTCAGTAAGATAATTTTAATTTATCCTTTTCTCAGTCTGTTACAGAAGTTGATCCCAGTCTCTTCTGAGACCATCCATGACACTTACATTATTGCTCCTGTTCTGCATCTCACAGAACTTTTTCATCCTTTCATTGCTTTGCGTCTGGTGCATCCTATCCTTCTGGTTACTCTTTCTATCCATACATATCATGTAATAGGAAAACAGGAATAGGAAAATAGGCTTCCATTCTGCCCCAGTTTCAGCCTTCCCCTTCCATCTCTCGGCCCCCTTTGAGAATCAAGCATCTTAAATGCATAGATTGTTGTCACATGCTACTCATTTTTACTTTCTTAATCCTCTGGATCTAACACCAGAAGCTTTTGTCAATGACTGTTTCCCAAAGTCAAATTCTCCTCCTTCCTCTGCTGCAGTCCTGGCTGTAGCCCACACCTGAAATATCTCAGTTCCTACCTCATCTCCCTTTTGGTCAGAACACTGTTATTATTTCTGTCAAAGAAGAATTTGGATTAAGTTGCCTGAAGAGTTCAAGACTTTTCTCAGACTGAATTTGGTCTCATCTAGATACTATTGCGGGAACACACTCTCATTTCAAGATACATACTCCTTTAGCCACTCAGAGCCACGTTACTATGTTACTGAACTACCTACAATGTCTTTCCTCAATTTATCCACCTGGGAAACATGTGATCTTTACACTTTTTAATTCTCATCTGAAAACTCAATTCTCTGTGTTGCCAAGGTACCTTTATTAGTTCACATGACAGTTTTTCATCTATGTCTCTTCCTTACTAAAAGATAGATTTATCCAAAGAAGAGAATTTGCCTTATTTCTCTCAGGATCTCTGTTAATTTAGTCATTATATGATAAGTACTTAGCAAATTATCCTGCCAATCTAATCTTATTTTTCTGTTATTGATTTGGGATATATGTAAACAGGAAATTTTATAATATATTTTTCTAGCACTGTCAACTGCTCCTGGTTGCTCAGAACTCATTATAGGCAGATTTTTGCAATATTTTTATAATAGTCATAGGTTCTCTATATATCCTAACGTTAAAATGATGATCAAACTATTTTCACAATATCACTATCCACATTTATCAACTATTAGACACATGCAGTGCTCTACGCTAAGTAATTCTCATCCATTATCTTTATCCACATGACCCTACAACATGGGTATTTGTGTTGCCATTTTCATATACAGAAAATAAAAGTATACAGAGCTTAATACTTTGCCCAGGACCATAGCTACAAAGGAGCTGTGCTAAATTTTATTCTAAGCAACATGAATTTTGTGTGCTCACCCTTTTGACTGCTCTTCTCTATATACTTGCTTTCTATTTTTAATATGAACAAAATAAGCAATGTAGGGGGAAATAATGCCCAGTATTGTTTTCTGACATAAAGACATGAGTGGCCCTAGGTCAAGGGAGAGAAGCATGGTGTGGAAGGATGAAGGAAAACTTCTGAAGGTGCGGGAGACAAGGGAAGAGGACACAACCAGAACAACCCTGCAGCAAGCTCCTGTCCCCCTGAGTCCCACAGCAAAAGGATTAGCAAACAATAAACAACAAAATTGTAACCATGAGAAAAAGCCTGAGTCAGGGCTCTATTTTTGCTACTTTGAGCAGAAGCAGCAGTAGGCAGCTCAATACCCCAAACTCGACACAACTTTATTCGGTATCAAGACTTCATACCCAAAAACCTAGCATCCATGAGGCAGGGTGGTTATCTGCAATAATCCCTGTAGTTAAAGATTCTGTAGGACAGGGTAGATGTCCACAATAATCCTAGTGCAATAATCCTAGTAGATGATCCCGCAGGTGGGGCAGATGCTCACCAATAACCCTACTAGCTGATCCAGCAGGGCAGGGCAGACATCCATAAATCTAAGTAAGTAAATCATAAGTCCAAGTAAGTCATCCACAGTTCCCAACATAAAATCATCTTCAATCTCTGCATATGCTATGTGAAGTCCCTCCCACTGGAGTCTAAACGAATGTCATGAGATCAGATTTTAGCTTCCATTTCTTCTTTTTCAGACCCTGCTAATAAGTTTAGTCTGTGCCTTTGATAGAGCACCTAGTTTTGTGTCATGCTTAATTACAGTTTGTGCTAATTAATAATAATGGAGTATATCAGAACTTTGAAATTTAAGTTCTCTATCCCACTTTTTTCTCCTCTGCCGCCTGATTGAAACTATGCTCATTATCTTTCTACAATTAATTCCTTATTCCTGAGGCTCATCCTTATTTTCCCACAGGATGCATCTCCTGGACTGAAGACCTCATCAAGATGATTAGGTCACAGTGCATTTTCCAATTAAACAATAGTAAGGTATTGATTTCTACTGAGAAATGGAAATGATTAGCAGATCCTTCACAGAGACAGTACAGTTCTAAGAAGTTACTACTTAGTAACTCTTTTTCTAGAGAGTTTCTTGACATTTTCTTAAGGTCAGATAAGATACAATAGTGCTACCTGTTTAAGAAAGTAAATCTGTACCTTATCATCACCTCCGACTATTTTCTGGGCCAGTTAAAGCTCACCATGTAGATGGAAATATTAAACTTTTCATGTATGATACAATGTTAACAAAAAAAAAGTATACCAGTACGTCTTTGCTATTTTCATTTCTTCCTTTATGGCTTCCATGAAGCTTTCATGTGTGTGTGTGTGTGTGTGTGTGTGTATCGCATAATACTTTTATGTGTGTTATCAATTATATGTATGTTTACATGCATATATAGACGTGCATTATGTATTTCAAATATCACCAGTGTAAAAACACTCTAAGTTCTTGGTAGCAAAACTGTCTAATGTATAGTGGAAACTATTTCTAGATAGATGAGGCAGATGTATATACATTTGAATTAATGATTAATAGCTAGGTTTAATACAGCTTCATTTATTGAACACTTCGCCTTCTTTCTCCCTTTTGTCATATCCTTAGTTGTGCACTGTGCACAGAGATTTGGTTGAATTTGAATCACCAAGCAAAATCTGGCAATAAATATGGTATGTAAAATACTAATAGCATGGAAAAGGACTTGAGGTAATAAATGTAAAACTACTTTTAGGTTAAGTTTATTTCATATGTTGCAGTATAATATTAAAAACATATAAATTAATGTTTTATAGCTATGATAATTTAAAAGTTGAATTTATTTTTATTGGATTTAAGAATATATTGTTAAGTATTGGGAAAAACTGTGAAAGCAATACAAAAATATCGGGACTAGATATAGGGTAGAAAATATTACATCATGAAAGACAGCAATAACTTGTACATATGTGGCATTTGCTTTGTGTCACATGCTTATGAATAGGTTCAGATCCATTAATTTATTTATTGTTAACAATAACTCTAAAAGGAAAGTCTTACGGTTTATAACACTATGTCCCCAAAACCTCAAGCACTCACGGTTGGAACTTGGGGACATAGCTGAATGGCAGGGGTTGTACCCGACTCGCCCGTGGAAGGTGGAATGTGGCTGGAAGAGACGGGTCCCTGGCGCTGTAGCTTGGCCTCTGCCGCCCTGCCTTCATTTCTCTGCCTCGAGGCTGCCATGCCTTTCGCTCTCTCCCATCCTATGCCCCTAACTTTGCTTCCCTGCCAGTCAGCCATAAGTGACTATGCACTTAATTATCTACAAACTGTGAACTAAAATAAATCTCTCTTCCTTTAACTTGTGGATGTGGGTATTTGACTCAGCAACAAGAAAGGAATTAAAACAGAAAATAACATTATTAACCTCATTGTAATAGAAAATGGAAGCACACTGAATTTAAATGACTTGTCCAAGTTTACACTGGAAATATGTTGCCCAAGCTTGTATTCTTAACCTTCTAATTTATATTCTTTCAGGTTTTTACTAAAGCTCAATGCACTGGGTCAAAAAAAAAATTTTAATTCAATGTCTCACCATAAGAAAATAAGACAGATGGCTAAAAGCCTAGCACTCTAGGAAGCTGAGACAGGGGAATTCCTAGTTCAAACTCAGCCTCAGCAACTTAGCAAGATTCTGTAACATAATAATAATCAGAGGAAGAATAAAATGGCTAAAAACATAGCTCAATGAAAATATCATAAGTTTTGTTTTAAAAAGAAAAAAAATAGACAATAAGACTTTAGAAGAGACTGTGCTCTATCTCTGCATTTCACTTATTATTCTCCCAACTGGACTCAACTTCCTTATTTTATCTAAAAGTGGTGGCTCACTCCTGTCATCCCAGCACTTGGGAGGCAGAGACAGGAAGATTGCTGAGTTCGCAGCGGCTTACCTGGGCTACATAGTGAGCTCAGAGCCAGCCTGAACTACAAAGTGAGACCCTGTCTCAAAAAAAAAAAAAAAAAAGTTGAACTGAATTATTTCAGAATTTTTATAGCTAGTTGCTGTTCCCTTTATTTTCAAATTTTGTATTAGTGACTTTTCCAGCAATGGGACAAAATACCCAGCAAAACGTACAACCACAGGGAGAGACTTATTTGGGTTCATGGCTTTAGACTGCGGACTCTGTCCATAGTCAGCTGGTGTCAAAACAGAAATGGTGGTGCAAGGGTCCTAAAGAGGATGACTGCACCATGCTAACCAGGAAGCCCAGAGAAGGAAAGAGCCAGGAAAAGAACATATATATTTCTGGGTTACACCTTCAGTGGCCTACTTCTAATATGGTGCTACCTCTGAACACATGAGATTTAGGAAGGTATTTTATATCTATGCAGTAACATTCTGCCTTTGGGTCCCAGCTGGCTCTTGTCCATCTGATTACGCAAAATACATTTTGTCCAGTTTCAAATGTTGCCAAGTCTTAACAGTTCCAGCAGTGTTGAAAAGTTCAAATCTAAAGTACCTTCTGAAACTCAAGACAAACTCTCAGCTGGGAATTTCTGTAAGAATCAAAAAGAAAGTGAAATATTTCCAATATATATTGGCAAAGGAGAAACATTTTAATTCCAGAAGGGAAGAATTAGAGGGAACTGGCCCAAAGCAAGACCAAAAACCAGCAGGGCAAACACTGAATCCTGCAGTTCAACATCCAGTATCAAGGCAGGTGATAGCAAGATGTGAACTTCAAAGGGCTTGGGCAGCCCCACTGCCAAGGCCTTGCTAGTTGCTGCCTAAACGGTCTTTCTCTTGGTCTGGCTCTGCTCACTGCCTCTGGCTTTGCTTGGCAGAGGTTCCACGTTCCTGGCATCTTCAACCTCCTTGGATGTGCACTGCACATTCGGCTTCCCTTGTGTAGCCTGCCACATTGTCCTCTCAGAGGTATACTGCCTGGCCTATCAGGCCTCCGTGTCCATTTAAAACCTATTCAGAAGCCTCTGGGACCCAGTAACACAGCATTCTGCATGCCTTTCAAACAAGCATCATGTGGAGGATGCCAAGACCTCCCATCTGACTATAGCAATCTCTGTGTCAATGGCTAAACCTAGCACAAACTTAGAAACTTCCTTAGACATCCCAGAGTGAATAGAGTAATCTGGAGCTCTCTTCTCAAGGCGAAGATTTTTTTTTTTAAGGAATTTACCCTTTTACCTGCTTGGGCCTAAAGTGGGTAGTCTGGTCAATACCAGGATGCCCTCAAGCCATCCTTTTATTGTCCTGGGGAACAATACTTGCCTTCTTTGTAATGGTGTCTATTTTTAGAAACCATGCTCTGCTTGGCCTCATCTTTATAGGGGCTTCTTTTCCTTATGCTTTTTATTCCTGATTCTCATCATAGATCTGGCTAAAAGAAGTCGGCAGTATTCATGGAACAGCCTAAAAATTGGATTACTTAAGATTTTCTCAACCAGATTAGTTAGTCCACTACTTTTAACTTTAGCCTCATATAAAATCCCAGGACATACATAAAATGTAGAACAGTTCTGTACCACAATGTAGTACAAATGCTCCCTGTTTTCAAGAGACCTCATTTCCAACTGAAAGCTAATGAATGAGCCAGGGCTTCCCTGTCTGCATTCTGATCATCTGAGCTCTGACTAGAACCACCCTTCCGGTGACGTGGGCTGTATGGTAAAGCTTCTCTAGCTCACCTTTCCAAACCTTTCTGAACTGTCTTGCAACCCAGTTCCAAAACTTCTGAACTACACGGCCAGGTACTGTCTCACAGAAACAATCTCAAGTCTCTTAGTACCAATTTTTCATGGTAGTCACACTTCCCTTGCTGGGACAAAATACCCATTACTCACACATTAAAGATTTTCTGAGCGACGGAGGCATAAGGACCACAGTTCAAGATCAGTCTAGGCAGGTAGGAACACAGAAAAAGCCCATCCCAAAATAACTGGTTTATGGTTAGAGTTACGGCTAGACCCTGGGTTCAATTCCAAGTACTAAAAAAAGACAAGACGTGCTTGGATTCATGACTTAGAAGTATCTGTCTTCAAGACAAAAGGCATAGCAAAGAAACAATCTGGATAACAATTGTTAGTCAAGAAAAAGACAAATGGCAGGGAGAGACCTACAGTTAGAGCGAGAAGAGAAAGAGAAGAGCTGGGACAAAAGCACACCATTGTAGGTTAAACCCCATAACTCACTTCTTTTCCCCAGGCCCCACTTCCAAACACACAAGGGTTCCTTGGGGGTCCTTTTCCAATCTGAACTGCTGACTAGTGTGACTGTGGCCATTTAGTGTGTGCTTCTTATGTAACTATTTTAACCCTTTATATGTGTAATGGGCACACTTCTCACTGAAACTCAGTGAAATATAACCATGGCCCTGATCCTTTGGGAACACCTTAGATGCTCATAAATTCAAGTACTTTAAGTTCCTACAACTGAAAAACAAATTGGCTTAAAAGTTTAACCTGTGTTCACCTGAAGAAACCAATTATACTTCAAAAAGCACTAGTGATACTAAGGTACTTTTCAGCAATGTCCTAATAATTAATTCTAATATTTTGACAATAATTTTGCTACTATTTTACTGCAAACAGCCATTGCTTATTCCTCTAAAAGTTCAGCTGAGGGCCACAGGTTTAGCTTAGTGGTTCCAGCACCTGCCTGGCAAGTGCAAGGTCCCTGGTTCGATCCCTGGTAACCACATACAACAATACCAGTTGTGGTGACTCACACCCATCAGCAATCTGCACCACATACCAAAATTCCAGGCGTGGTGGTTTATGCCTCTAATCCCAGCACTCGGGAGGCAGAGGCAGGAGGACTGCTGAGTTTGAGGCTTGCCTGTGCTACATAGTGAGTTCAGGGCCCCAGCCTGAACTACAAAGCAAGACCCTGTCTCAAAAAAAAAAAAAAATCAGCTGAAAACACAATTTACATGTAGGCATCCAGTCACATAAGGATCTCAAGACAGAGAATAGGTTTTCCTCTGAAAATCTGACAAATCAACATAAGCTGTTTAGGTTATTTAACTAAAAATTGGCTGATAATGTTTATTATTAAATAAATTTTATTTGCTCAATCAATAAGAACCCAAAGATCATTCACCAGTTCCTAATATACAAGAGTCACCATCGGGCTGCAGATTTAGCTCAGTGGTGACCTTGCCTGCCTCACAAGGGCAAGGTCCTGAGTTCAATCCTGGTAACCATATACAACAGTGCTGGGTGTGGTGACTCACACCCACCAGTAATCAATACCACATACCACAGTGCTGGGTGTCGTGGCTGAAGCCTGTCATCCCAGCACTCAGGAGGCAGAGACAGGAGGATTGCTGAGTTCGAGGCTTGCCTGGGCTACACAGTGAGCTCAGGGACAGCCTGAACTACAAAGCGAGACACTGTCTCAAAAAAAAGTCACCATCTAATTGGGAGAAATAAGAAATATATAGGAAAAGTGACACCGTTCATTGATACTTGCTATAAACTGTATAGAATAAACAGCTAATGAGGTCACTTCCTATATTTCCATCAACAGGAGGAGGTCACAGTGTCTCAGACAGTTTAGGCTAATTCAAGGGAAAATTAATTTTCTTCCTTATAATATCGAGTCCTTTTCTCTCTCTTTTAATACATAGTTTACATTGTACTATACTTATTTAAGTTGATTTCTTCCACTCCTAGATGAGAACACTTAGAGGGTAAAGATAAACTTTATTAATGTCCATATCATTTGATAATAATAGTTGCTAAGTTTTACTGAGTATTGTTCACAGAACTTTACAAACATAACTCTTTACATATTCACACGTATCCATTGGGGTAGCATTATGGCCAGTGACATTACAGGTAAAACAGAATGTGAACCAAGAAAGAATGAATCTAGGAACCAGGCATTCAGTAAACGTTCATCAAAGTGAGTTGAGCAAAATTCATTTCAAGGATATATTCACAGAGCCAGTCATAATTAAGATTGAAAGAATAATCATCAGGTGCATTAATTGAGTTTAAGTAGCCCTTCCCTCCAACCTCCCCTAACCAAGGTCATGGAACATTGCCATTAATCTGGCAGCAGCAATGAACTAGTCTCGCCTACAGAAAAAACATTTGAGGCGTGCACAGCATCAGGACTGCAAGTTGTCTTTTGCTGCCCTCCAAGAGGATCCAGAGGTAATGAGGAATACCAAAATGACTCTTCCTTTGTCTGACCACAAAAATTATACAACAAAGATGAAGAAGGAGGAAAAGAGGAAAGGAAGGAGCCATTATTACTGAGTAGTTACATGCTTCATGCTCTGAGCAAGGCTCTTTACACCTATTAATTTATGTATCCTACACACCCCTTCAAGTTGTGAAAAGTCTCACCTTAAGATTGTCTAAGTTTGGACACCTAAAATGAACTCCAAACCTGTCTGGATTCCAATCTTTACACTTTCCACTATCAACAGAGAAGCCATCCCCATTTTACTTGTTAATCCTCAAAGTATTTTTTGCGTAAAATACTACATATAGAACAAGCATGTACATGATGTGAGATTTGTTCATGAAAGTTAAAAACCACCATAATTTCCTGAGAATAACACTGAAATGTAGAAAGGATCTTTGTTATATTAAACATTTGATTTTTTTTTGCATAAGATTCAAGGTGCTTATTCATGAAGTCATTTAAAAAGAAACCCGTTCTTCCAAAGTTAAACCCCAAATTGACTATCAGTTGCTGCACACATAAAGGACACAACAGTAACTCTAAGACTCAAATCAATCACCATTTTCTGCATATCATCCAAAGAGGAGGAAGAAATAGCCTTACTGCTGAGATGCTCATTGAGTTATTGTAAATTTTAAAAATTATAAATTTGCTATCAAATATTTTCTTTAAAATCTATTTTAGAAAAGAAAGTGTGAATTTAATTTTCCCTAAAGGGAAAAATTCAGACTACAGACATAAGTTCTTTTTAAGTGAGACAAAAGTGTTAATCGAAGTATTTGGATAAAAATTTAGAGAAAGTAGTACTAGAGGGAACATAGTACAGTATTAACATGTTGAACTTGAGCACTTACTATCACACCCTAGGTTTCCTCCATACCACACATCTGTAATTATTTAACCTATGTCAACCTCAAGCACCATCTCCTGGTAACAAGCAGCTTCTCACTGTGCTCAAGCACTTATCCCACCATTGTCCTCTGTCCTTTATTTTGGAGGGAAGTTCTCTGACGTCAGATCCGAGATGGTGGGTAGCCCAGGCTGCCACATCCAGCAGTCTCCTCTGTGAGCATCAGGGATGTAATGAGACTAGATAGACCAGCCCAGAGATTGTCTTTGGGAAACTGCTAAAAACGGAGGTTATCATTTTCACTGAAGATAGTGAGTGAAAGAAGGATCAGAGTTAGGCATCCCGCAGCCATCGTGCCATGATGGGAGATGAGAAAGGACCCAAGACCTGCTGAAGCATAATGGGCATGGAAAGAAATCAGCGGCTGGTAAACACCACTGAGCTTCTTGGAATGAATCACATCAGAATCCAGCAGTGATTCCTGCCCCCTTACAACAATTTAAATTCTATCACTTGCAACCAAAAGTGCCGTCTAATACAGCTAATCACCATCGGTGCATGCTTAGACAGGTGATCTACCTCTTACGGTTTGTGAGCAATATTGTTATAAGTATTATACGTGAAAAAGTCAGCACAAAGCCCGGCAGAATTATTACCCACCCACTGGCATAGGATTTGCTGACGCTTAGATAATAAGATGCTCTGAGAGTTCAGAAGGTTTATGGAGATGCGAAAGTGAAGTTCAAGGGAAGAAGGGGGCTTCACTTGTGACAGCCTTGCTTTTGGCAGTTCCTCTCTATTTTCAGATATAGAAAAATGGATTTGGAGTCTAAAGTGACAGGGCTAAGAACAGGGAGGAGAAACGGGTTAGGTCATGGCCATTTACGTCAATCACGTTCACATTCCAAGGTGTAATATTTCAAATGAAAGCCTTAGACACAGAAAGGAAACAAAATAGGTCACTGGGGCCACCATGAGCCTTGCAGGGAAACCTGTTCTGGCACAATCAGGCTCAGTGAACTGTATTGTGTAAAGCTATCATATGACTCGGGAATAACAACAATGGGACTAATTTGGGGCTCTCTGGTGTAGTTCTTCTGTGGCCTATTTTTCACACTCTGTTGTACAGAGAAATTAATAATGACACAAATTATTTTAATCATTTCTTTCTACTGCATAATTTGATAATTGGAAATTTAAATTGTATTTGTACATTAAAATATTATCCAGCTTAAGGTATTCCTGTAGTTCTAAAGAATATGAAGTCTATTCTTAGATATTTAATTTTAGTAAACAAGGCCCAAGTACATAACATGTGTCTAACAGCAGAATCAATTTCAATGAAGTTAAGGTAAAAGGAAGAAAATTTAGTTACCTACCTAGAAACCAAGATCTAACGTACATATTTCTTTCTGGCTTTGCCTTTAATCCCTGGGTCACTATTATCATAAATTCAATGCCTATGAAGGCAATTGGGATTTGTTTGGTGTTATTCTTCTTTGTCCTCATTTTTATTAGTATATGTTTACAACATATTAGAATGAGATTCACCTTAGGAAATTACTACATACACATCCTACATCTTAACCATTTCGCTCCCACTTTCTTTCCCTGCCCTCTCATCTCCAAATGATTATAATTTGACTACTAATAGTCTCTTGTGTTTCTTTAAAGTAGCTATGGTCTCTTTATATGTATTCAATGAGAATGAAAACTTTGTTTATAATAGCAACAGAAATATTTCAGAAACTGCAAATACTAGCTAGATATTTATCAAAGACAGTGTAAAAGTTCTTGTCATTGCCAGGTGTGGTGGCTCATGCCTGTAATCCCAGCACTCGGGAGGCAGAGGCAGGAGGATTGCTGAGTTCGAGGCTTGCCTGGGCTACATAGTGAGCTCAGGGCCAGCCTGGACTACAAAGTGAGACCCTGTCTCAAAAAAAAAAAAAAGTTCTTGTCATTATCAGAAACATAACAAGGCATTCAAACTGAACTATCATAAAGAACGTATTTAGGGTTAGCCACGCCACTCTGAATAAAAATATAAGAACAAGAAACAGGATGTAGGATAGTGAGATTCATTTACCCATGCTATATTAACTTGAACTTTTGTAGGAATAAGAGAAATCAAGACTTATGAAAGTATTAAGGGAAAATCTCAGAAATAAACAATTCATTGTTTAAAATTGCGTTCAGAAAAACGAAATGAAAAATGGCACCAGGCAGCTCTGAGCCATTCATTACATAAATCACACTTTTGCCAGCAAATCCACACTGTATGCACTACCAACTCATGGCAGTTTGAGAGAGACACACTGGTGTAATTTTTACTACAGTATATTATGATAACTGCTTTATTTCATTATTAGGTATTTTTGCTAAAGTTTCCCTTTGCCTAATTCTTACATGAAGCTTTACAGTAGGTAGGTAGGTATGTATAGGAAAAAAACATAGCATATACCTTGCTTAGTGCTGTCTTTGGTTTCAGGCATCCACTTGGGATCATTATATTCCCTGCAGATGGGGTCACCCACTACATAACCACTTCTAGACAACAGTTGCCAACAGAAATATAATACTATTTCAAACATAGTCTTTCAAGTTTTTTATAATTACATTTACTATAGATCAAAATAAATGAGAAATTAATTTTGACAATACATTTTATAGTTTTATATTTAGAAAATTATAATTTTACTTTTAATGTGTAATTAACATAAAACTTTTTAATGAGATGTTTTATTTTCACCTGCTGAACCTTTCTGTTCAGAGCAGCTACATGGTGGCAGATGCTTCCTACTGTGTAAGGCAGTTCCACAGGCACCAGGGGCATCCCTTCTCACCACAATTTCCTTTTCTGAAAATTAGCATAATTTCCTGCCCTGAAAGTGCAATGTTGTCCACCGTCAACATATCCAAAGTTTGTCCCTTTCAACAATGA